>JAZHYW010044527.1:0-99199 GCA_037355805.1 Ixodes ricinus | reverse complement strand
ATTCGTGCAGTGCTGCGGGCTTGCAGTTACAGATAAGCGATGAAGAAGTGTGTTCAAATGGAGCTTTTCAATGGCGCCTCCGAGTTTCTTACTCGCGTACTTAGGCATATTAAGAAAAACAGTAATTGCAAAAAGTTATATTTCGTCTATGGGCGCACGCAAAACAAACAAACTTCCTGATCAAGCAAACTAATGTAAAGGCACGAGGCTCGGTGTGTGCATACTTACTGGTGTCTACAGCTTGTCCGGTTCGTACACAAGCGAGATCCCCGAGCTTCGCAGCGATCCCGAGATTCCCAGCACTGGCCTCGTCCACATACCTCGAAACGCTTGCAGAAGGCTCAGAAGTACAAAAAATACAACAAGCATGCGTGCAGACCGGCTATACGCCTCGGGCTTGTGCTTTAAAGCTAAGAGGTCTGGCCATTTAGGTTGGTTAGAGTACCACAAAGGACGCTCTCCGGGACCGAAAGAAGGAAGCATAAAATAACGGCCGTTCAAAGTTCACGCTCTGTGTATAATCTCTTGTCGAGCGTGTCAATCGAAACCGAAACCATGGCACTCTCACTCCTGGCCAACTCTGGTTCCCAGGGTGCAACGTGCGCCGTGTTGCATGCAGGAGCTTTATGGAACTAGTCTATTGCTAAGCGCCTTTCCGGGTTTGGCCCACTTTTATTTGATAGAATATTTGCTTAAGGATTTTCCTATGCTGTGACAATTCCAACATTCATGATCAAAATAACTTGTAAAGCTATTTTGCTACCCTAGACTCGGCTGGAGAGCATCGGCTAGGTAGAAAGTACTAGTTATTGATCTCTGGCTCTGGCGACCGTGGCCTTGCGACAGTCGCAGTTTCTCACGCCATTGCGGCCCTCTTACGACTACCTGTGCCTACGCAACAGGGCTGTTCGTGGCTTATCGGAATGTGATCCGAGCATGAAGAAAGGAATATTGAGGTGTTCTCGGGAGTGCCGCACGCAGGTGGACCCAGCAGCCCCGCGGTGTTCTTTACCTCAACATCCCTCGATGTTTTCCCTCTGTATTTTGAAGAATTGGGGGACTTTACCTCCTCAGGTTCGGCACTGTTGTTCATATCATCCACCGCGGCCGGAGAGAGCATTCACACTGCCCCGAAATGTAACAAAAAAGATTTTTTCGGCCAGGATTTTCAAAAGTTTTGTATCGTTCTGAAGTTCGGGTCACCCCCGATCATATCGTTAATATTCTACTGTAAGCGCTTACGGATCATTGCCTGACCCTGCTCTCTGCGCGTGAGTATGGGCAGTAGCATGATGATGTGGCAGAGATTGATGTATGACCGGTCCAGTAAGCTCGTAGCTTCCACTGCCGTGTAAGCTTAGGGGTGAACAGATGATGCACCGTAAAATACCACAGAAGCGCCGACTTTGTTCAGGTGCCCACTATCAACGTTTCCCAAACTTGGGAATTGTGCAAATTATATGTTAACCGCTCGATTTGACTGGAGTGGGCGCTCCCTTGGTATTTTACGGTAGGGTGAAGTACAGAGTTTTGGCAGAGTGCAGAAGTAGAAATGCCATCCTGCATTTCTTTTTCGAATTACTGTTTTGCCAGCCTTTATATGATGTAATATGAAGAATGGTGCTAATAGTCCTTTTACAGAAATACCCAAGCACCAAGTAGAAGCTGGTCTAAAAAAAAATTTAAAACAAATACAGTTTGCACGTGCACTTGTCAGTGCCTTGTTTTAGTTATTTACTTGGAATCTTTTATTCAGATAAGGCAAGCATGTGTACTCAAATTCCCAGCATTGTCCTTGGTGCCTGGACAATTGGTCAGGTCTACTGTATGTGAGGCCAAATACACAAAACGGCCATATGACAAAAAAAAAAAGAGTGATGCGTATGACGAAAATTAAGAAAAATTGCATACCTCACAAACTTATGAGCTAAGCGTAGCATATGGAGGTTTTCATGAATCTGGCCACTGTATTGCATGAGTAGTGTGCAAGTTTTTCAACTGTCGAGGGCCTGACAAGCTAAGAGAGGTCATTAAAAAAAAAAGTTAATGAGCCTGACAAGGCAGTAGTCTGGTGGTTTCTTACAGCTCGGTTACATTGTAAGATGCAGTTTGGGTCCGGTTAGTCTAGAATATGCGAATAACTGCATTGGTCATTGTTGCTAGGTCAGCTCAGTTGTAGAACTACTCGTAGATGCTGCTTGCGTGCGCGGCCCCTTCTCCCCAAGGATTCGGCTTTCGTCGTTCGAAGTGCCAGTTTCGTAGACTGCTTTTGCTTTAACTACAGCATCCTCCATAGAATCAACAGATTTTGAAGTGCAGCGTCTAGGTGGCACTTCACCGTAACCTCTTGAAAGAATACAGTTTTGAATCGCAGTCTATCGGCGGCCCTTTGAACGATGGTGGAGGTCTTGGGAGGGAGAGGAAGGTTTGCTTCTCCACACAAGTGCTGCAACATAGTTGATCTAGTAGCGTTGGTGGTAGTCAAATCTGTCTGGGACTAATTGTTAAGTGTGAAGTAATCAGGAGTCTGATTAGTCAAAACACAACGAGTAGCTTTATTCTGGTTGCTCACCTGCCGACCTATATGGCGGCATGGCCGAATGTCCAGCATGCGTTGGCAGGCACGCTATCTGATTATTGGCAGAAGACGACGAGGCCCGTCGTCTTCTTTTGACATGTCATGCAGGACATAACACTAATGATGTTGGTCAAAGCTGATTAATGATTGGTTGTTTGGTCGGTCGGTGTCTCTTCGGCAGCTGGACTACAAGGTGACGAGCAAGAAGCTCCAGGAGATCTTCCGGCTGGCCGGAAGAGTGATCAATGTGGACCTGCGGACGGACAAGGACGGCAACAGCAAGGGTCACGGCATCGTCGAATTCGATCACCCCATTGAGGCCGTGCAGGCCATCTGTATCCTCTTCCGCAGTCTTTGTCCGCGCGCATCTGGGATCCTTTGTCCCGTCCGGTTATATTATGCCACGGTGCCCGGAATGCATCTTTGAGCGTCCAGCGCCGCCCGCGTGTCAAAAGTGATACCAAAGTGGCAGCGAACGAGGTGGCACGTCGTGCCGTTAGATGTTGTGATTGTGGCGATTTGTCGCGGTGGTTTTGGCAAAATAGACGAGCGAATCCCAGGGTCTTCTTCGTTGCACCGTCCCAGTTTGTTGCCGAGGCTATGGCGTTTCTGGAACCGTTGCTGTTTGTGGGTTCCTTGACCGGTCTCCTTCCGCAGCCATGTTCAATGGGCAGAAACTCTACAGCCGCTCCATGAGCGTTCGCATGGACAAGTACAACGAGGACCTGGACGGAAGCTTGCCGTCGAAGCTGCCTAGTGAGTGCGCCCACCTTGGGCCCCGTCTCGGAGCACCCTCGTAGTGCCCGGATGTTTCGCCGACGTCCTCTTACCCGTACGCACGGCTGCAGTCGTAATACGGCTGCCAGTTGCCGTGGGTACGTCGTACGGGTGCGCCGATCGATTAGAAGAGTAGCTCGGCACGTGGCGTACGACGCACAAACATTCCCGCGATTGACGCCCGTAACGCGATCCGGCGTAGTCAAACATTGTCTTACGCAACTGCGCGAATGGGCCTTTACAGTTTTTACCCTTGGCGTCGCGACCTGGATTTGCCTCACTGCAACGTCGCGAGTTGTGATCCCTTCTGCTCGTCGTCGGCCACGGGCGACAAGTTTGAAAGTGTACGCAAAGAGCGCGACGGAAGCTAGTGGCTCGACTGCAAATACGTGGAACGGAATTTCGTTACCTTGCCCTTATTTCTGTCGTCGAAGAGGAGGTAAATCCTGCCGTTGCTGTTGCGGCAGGCTTTTGGCTGGTCGTGGAGGGCCGACCGTAGCGGCGCTTTTGGTCGTGCACGTCGCCGATGCGACACTCGGTTGTTCTATAGCGCGCCGACAAGGGCAGCCCGGTAGAAAAAAAACACGAAATAACTGAGAAGCGTGGGTAGGACTTTGGAGGACATTCCTCCCCATCTTTTTTTAGTTTACATGTTTGTTTCAAGAACAAACAGATGAAAAACTGCTAAAAAAATTGACCATATAAAGGTGTGGCCGACGGCATGAAATCGGTCGACGAGATAAGCCCCGTCGTAGAATTTTGTGCTGGCGAACTGTCGCGAACGCTTAAACTGCGTGCCCTCAAGCGTATCGTCGTTTGCGGTGGTCCGACTTTACCGACGGACAGTTTTGGCGCCTTCTGTAAGTTGTTTGCCCTTTGTGAGGAGCTTGGGGTCTGTGTTTTTGCAGATGGACTGCAGAGCGTTGGCAAAGGCCTCGGTGCTGGAGGCAACCCTCTGAACATGAGCGGTGAGTGTATGTCTGCACCTACTTTACCTCCTGCCTGTGACATATAGACTCATTGTGTTAAGGTTTAGCTGTAGTGAAACAGTGTTTTAAGTTGTCCTAAAGGAGATGGGAGCTTTTTGTTTTCTCTGAGATGAGATCTATTCTTGTAGTCATTGTTTTTACATTCATGCATTCGCTGCCCTAGAAGAAAAAAATAGCCTCGACACTGCGCTAACGCACCGAAAAGGGAATAGGAAACGGGTTTTTCTTTTGAACCCCTGGCTCAGAAAATGTGTGTAGCATCTCTATCTAAAACTGCTATGCTGACTGTGAAGAACTTGGCGCCTCCTAGTACTTTGTCTCTTTTTCAATAACAATGTTTCATAGTGTTGTTTTGTTTTTTTTTGTCCCATACCCAATTTTAAAGCATGACATCTAACCATAACTGAGCATGACGTTCAACCACGCTTAGTGGAAATGAAGACATATTTTAAGCCTCGTCCCTCGCAAATATCCCTCCGTAGATTGCAGCAATTGGCTCTCTTGAGTGCTTTGTGGGAAAGTAAAAGCTACAGGTTTGATTAAAGTGTAGAGAATGTTAAAGCATTTTGGTTGGCTTGCTTGCCATGCGCACCAACCCGACTTCCCGACGTCGTGCCACTGCGACGGGACTGCTGTCGACACCGTGCACGCAAATCTGGCTCCTGCGAGCGTGCAGTGCCCACACCTGGTGTGGGCAATAGACCGATCTCAGCAGCCAGTTGGACTATGCCACCACTGCCGCAACGCATCGAGGGAACTTTAGTGTTTCAGCTAGGGGCGGCTACCTCGCTGGAGCTCTGCACGTGTAAAGCGTGACACGTCACGAGCCCCCTCGTACACCGCCGTCTGCCTCCGGTGAACTAAAGTTATGGAGGCGTCACGCATGCACCGAATGCTTAGTGAGATTGGTGTGTTGGGGCGTTGTTCATAAACAGTGTATTGGCATGTACCTATAGTCCGTTGCAACTCAAGAAGGTAGGGCAAGAATAAGAGGGGCCGGGGAGGAGGAAGCAGACGGAACGCTGGAGAAGAGAAGGGGAAACCTCTTCTCTCTTTAGCATTCCGTTTGCTTCCTCCTCCCCTGCCTGTCTTACGCTCACCCTACCTTCTTGAGTTGCAACGGACAATAGTCTGTGCGTGGCATCAGAGTGGAGCTCTCTTCCTCTTGTGCTCCCACAGCGGCGGCGATGGCATCAATGGGCCTGACCCCACCGGCGGCCGGCTTGGGGCTGGGCGGTGGGGGCGCAAACCCGGTGGCAGCGTCCCTGGGCCTGGGCGGCATCGGCAGCGGCCTGGGGAGCGGCCTGGGCAGCGGCATGGGAGGGGGAGGTCTGGGCGGCGGCCTGGGGGGCCTGGGCGGGGGCATGGGGGGGCTGGGTGGCATGGGCTCGACGGGCATGGGGCTCTCGGAGCGCTCCCTGCTGGGCTCCGGCTCGGGGAGTCTGATGGGCGGCGGGGGCCTGGGCTCCCCCACGGGGCTCCTGGGGGGCTCTCGGGGGGTCTGGGGGGAGGGGAGGGATGGGAGGTGGTCTGGGCGGGGGCCTGGGCGGTGGGCCTGGGAGGGGGCTGGGCGGGGGAGGGGGCAGCCTGGACTACGACCGACACCTGGGCGGAGGGGACAGCTACGGACGGTCACCGCGGTCGTCCGACGCCATCATCGTGCAGAACGTGAGTGGCCGCCTCGCTTCATTCCTTTTTTGCGTGTTCGCGCTCTAGTTCCTTGCTTCGTTCCACGTTTGTTGGTCTTTGAAAGCATCCCTCGGATATATATTTGGGAAAGCCGTTGGGGAGATTGATTTGGGAGGTATTGCATGGACGCACGTAATGGGTGTTGTTGGCACCCTTTCTACAGTTGATGGCAGGTTAAGGGTATAATAAGAGGCTCCACCTCAATTGTGAGCTTTCTGTCTCTGATGACGCTTCTGCGCGTGCGCAGCCAAAGTCTGACGGAAACTAACGAGTGCATGCTGTAGGCGGAGCTCTTACTGCATTCTTAACGTGTCAATGATTGTAGTACCGTTTGTGCAATGGGGCTAAAATATGAAGCTGGAATAGCGTGGCAGCATGTTTGTTTCGCCATATAGAAGGTGTGATCAGAAAGTTCCGGGACTGATTTTGTAGCTTAAAGAGAGTGCAGCACAGTGATGCGCGCGCAGCAGTCGAATGATGGGTCCTTCGTGTCTCGTTATGTCAAAGGGCGTCGCTCTGTGAACTTTGGAGCTGCGCTTCAAGAGTTTTTGTGACCACGTGCATGGGCACAATAGCGATTTTACCATAGACTACAAACCAGAACAAGAGCGAACATTAATTATGCCTCAAACTCTACAAATATAAAACAGAGACCTGTGAAACGATTTAGAAGGTCAAAAAGCAGTGAAGGGTGTGAGGTGTTTTAGGTGGCACTTGCGCTTCAGGAACGGCAGAACATCGCTGGAAAACGGAAGAGCGGTAGGGCGACTTCGTCCGCTTTCTCCTTGACTTCAGTGACGTTCTGCCATTCTTGAGGCGCGAGTGCCACTCAGAACACCTCGAACTCCTCACTTCTTTTTGACATAAGTCTTCTAAATCATTTCAGAGGTCTCTGTTTTAGATTTGCCGAGAATGACGTAAAATCGATGTTCGTTCTCGCTTTGGTTTGCAGCCTATGGAAAGATTGCCATCATGCTCGTGCATGTGGTCAAACAAACAAGTGTAGCGCAGCTCCAAATGTTCACAGAGCAACGCCCTTTGGTATAATGAGACACGAAGGTTCTTTCCTTTGACTGCTGCGCTCGCATCACTGTACTGCTCTTACATTTTACGCAACAAAATCAGTCCCAGAACTTTTTGATCACCCCTCGTAAAAACCCAGATCGCGTACTACGGATACAGTGCAGGTAGCATCTTTTGGCGTTACTCCGTCCTTGCATATTTTTTGCATCTGCCATAACTGATACCTCTCTGCTATGTATCCGGGCCATTCACATCTCATTGAGATGGTAATGATCTGCACACGTAGTAGAGAAAGCACACTTGCATTCATTGTGTCCTTCTACACTGCAACCAAAGAGCTTGTCAGTCAGTTCTTGTTTTAGAGAAGGTGTTTCAGAAACTCACTGTCAGTCAGTCATTCCTGCCCTGAACCTGCTGTACAGTTCATGTTGCATGCCACATGTGACTAGTGTAGTTTCAGCAAGTGTGGACCAAACTAAGAAGTCTGTTTTCAAAAAGGTGTATACTGTAAATGACTTTTTTTTTCTCGAGAAGCCAGTTTTCACAAGTTTTGCAATCCAAAACCATTGCAAAGATTCGATCGCGGAAATACATTACTCTACGGTGACGAATGCATAGCATACTGCTCCCATTTGCAATAAAGTTTGCCCTCAAAATGTTCCGGCGAGCCACATTTCACACAATTCTCAAGATATGATGTCCGCAAAAATAAAGTTTGCAGTTTATGTGACGTGGAAATGAACTTTTAAATTTTTTTAACTTTATCTTTATTATTTGGGTGGAACTTGGGGGCCATATTTATTTCATCATTAAGCGGCGCTAAATATTTCGCGAGTTACCAATGTTTTTTTTTAATAATAATTTCTTTATTTTGTTTAGACATGGATCGTGTATCAAACGTGGTGGCAAGCTGAAATTCGCAGCATGTAATCTTGGTTACATGTATGCTGGCTAGACAAGTCCCATTTTTCCTCCGATTTCTCCACAAATTTTAGCACACCGTTGATTTGTGTCTGTGTCAGACAAGCCACCTTCTACAAAAAATGGCTTTTCTGAGAAAATGAACTGGTATCGGGATAAAAAAAAAAGACAGTACACCACCCCAACATGTAGCTCTCAATGGACCACCAGCATAGCGGTGGTTTCCCTAGAAAACATGACTGGAAATTTTGTTAGCATAACGGTGACCTATGAGAGCATCCTGGGAGGTTGTTTCCTGCCTCGTTTTCCGGTTATCTTTTCTATTCGCTCAGTGACCATGGTCTAGGTCAATCGGATGCCGGGCATCCTTGCGGGACCAAAATATTGTCCCGCTCGGATTAGGACGTAAACAACTGACATCCGTTGGGAGTGACATGGAGGAGACGGAGACAGTTACAGATGTACCTGATCAAAGCAAATTGTCTTTGAATCGGTGCCACGAAGGGCCAACTCGATTGAGCAAAAGCAGTCTGTCCACTGGCAAGATAGGTGCGGAATAAACCGACGCATTTTGGAATTCTTGGCGGCGTGGATAAAGTTGATTTAATTTTTAACCTTTATCGTCGCAAGACAGTCATTCAGCAGTTTCGTGCAGCTGACGTGTCCGTCATCTCATCCTTGGCACGCTGTGCGGGAGTGACCCTGTAATCGATGTTATACTCGCTTCACCAGACGTCCAGCGAAGCCGATGCGATTGGGCAGATCAAACAGCGTCGAAAGCGCAATATCACGGCGTTTGTTCGTCGTCGTCCTCTTGTGCAACCGTTCACTAAAACCAGTTGGGCACGGTCAATTGGACCGTTACTTGGGCACTTGGCATGCATGTCTGTGTGTTCGAGCCTCGGACTGCGCTCTGACTCGCGAAGAAACGAAGTTTGGTCGAAAGGTGCATTCGGCAACCGAAGGAAAGTGCCTAAGCAGCATGCAGACTGCTTTGGATTAGACAGCGATGGGAGCAACGGAGAGGAAAAATTGCTTTCGGGCACGTATTGGTGTTGGATTTCTGAGATTGCGCATTTTAGCTACCGTATTTAATCGCATATTGAACACACTTTTTCCCCCGAAAAATTTACACATATCTGGGGGTGCATTCGTTATGTGGGGTAAAATTTTGACATTTACATACTTTGTGCAAATGTCATATTAGGTGCCAAAATGACACGGCAAGGTGCTGTGGCACGTCTCCATGATGGAGGCGCACCCACGGCTGGTCGGGGGCGCGCCACAGCAACCATGCTTTAGAAATCTCGAACCTTTTTAGGGCGCTTTCCGCTTGCCTTTTGCTGAAGGAAAAGCGCCCTACGGAGCTCACTCAGCACGGAGAGCAACGCGACCGTTCTTAGGCCTAACAACTTTCACTACTTCACTGTCCGAAAACGGACCACAGACAACGGCGTCTTTGTCGACATCAATGCATCCGATAGGCGAAGAATGTCTGGGGCTGGGCAATTCCTCGACCCAAGCTTCGTCAGGTGTGCGCACCGCTCGTTTCACGGTTGATCACTTCCGCAACTAAGCACTTGCAGCCATTACGAGAGTGGCTGGGCTTGGCTTGTCCTGACCGCTTAGCAGCAAAGAAAATTGGCTTGGTGGCTACCCAAGTTAGTCGCAATTCGATGACTCGCAGAGCCAAAATTGAGGTGCGTTCATTACGCGAGGAAAAAATAAAAGTCCAAATATTTGGTACTTGTTGTGGGGAGTGCGTTCATTATGCGAATAAATACGGTATTTGCGGCTTTGCTTTGGTGTGTCAGAAAAATTGTTCAGACGTGCAGACGATGACGCTGACACCATTTTGAAAGTCGATAAAATTGGGTGGAAGAATTTAGCCTCAAAACAAGATCACGTTTGCGACCACCGTGCGCAAAAATTCCACCCCATTTTTCTTTCTTTTTCTTTTTTACCTTTTTGTGTTGTTAGACTTTGAACATTTGTTTTTTGCGTGTTTGCTGGGTGAATTAGTGGAGAAGTCGATGGATAATATAAGTAACCGAAGATGTAGCCTTTTCAATATCGTTCATTTTTACTGCTTTTGGATTTTTAAAAAACCCAAGTCCCTTCTTAACAGTTCAAAACAACGTTCTAGACTCTGGTACCCATTTTGCATTTGTAAACAAGCTGCTCTCTTTCTCTCTGGTTCTCTCGTTACGCAGCGCTACAGACCCCTGATGGGTTCAGACAAGAGAGGGTCATATAGATACTGACGGCAGTCTGGCGGAGAGTAAAGTGCACAAAAGGGCCGGCCAATCGGTCGCAAGGAGGCACTGCGACCGGGGCAAGAGAGCAATCAAGGCATCGTCGTCGACTGAACGAAATAAACGGTTGCACTGAACCAAAGTTGTCCGCCGGGAAAAGGGGTCTTCTTTTCACGGTCGGACGGTCTTCGTTTGTGATTTCCTCTGCATTCTCGCGCGAGCGTACCGTCTCGAGTGCTCTGTCCGGAGCATGTTGAGATCCTCCTGTTCGTTGACGGGCAGTTCGTCGAAGAGGACAGTTCATCCAACGGACAGCTGGTCCAAAGTGAGCATTGTTCTTTCAACTTGCGTTTGTCGTGCATTTGGAACAAGTGGGCCGTAACGGGTCGTTCGATTTAATCTCTAGTTAAGCGTGGATGGTTCAACAGTTCCCTCAAAGCTTCGCAGAAGACGGCACGTAAGAATCTCCGTGCGTACGTCACAGTCATCACTCGGGGTGACCCAGGGGTCGTCCAAGCGAAGAGTAGGGGCTTTGGCACGACAAAATGCTTGCCGCAGTAGAACCCTGTTGATACCTTCTCGGTTCATACGTTCCCCTCACTGCTGCTTCCACAAACGCTGGTCCCGTCGAACTCCCAAAGGAACATGTGCATCAGCTCCCCGCTTGTTACGTTAGTTTTTCCGGTTCTCGAGTCTAAAAACTGCTGCCCAATGCAGTCTGCGCGAAGCGTCAGTTTGCCTGGCTGGCCTTGTTCCTCACCCACTTTTTCCCCTCTTTGCCTCTCTGCGCTGTACTACTTGTCTCTTGCCAGACAAAAGGGATTCAGGTCTTCTCACTCACCAGTTCATCTTTTTCTCCGACACATGCATGTGCAATTTCTTTTTGGTTGCCCTCGTTCCGCTTGTTTCGAGTTCGAAGTTTGTAGTCCATGATCACGAGTGTTTTAATCCCCCTCCCCTTCCCGAAGAAACGTATCAGCAGGGTTCTACTGTACCTGGCCTGGCGGCTCAGGTTATTGGCCGATTAAAGGTGTATGAATATACGTCCATTCCCCTATTACATTGCAATGCAATCTCTTAAGCTGCTGGGGCTCCACTTCAGTCGCTCTTCAACAGACATTCAGTGTAGGCCGTGAGGGGAAGCTTTCGAAAAACGTGCGTTCCCAAATTCAGTATATTGCGTCATTTAGTTGAACAGTTGCTTTCTGGCATCAATGGCAGACGGCACTTTTTCACCGTTCCTGGTCCGATTAACTTCAATTTCAGTCGTAACCAAAAAAAAATCTTTCTGTATGAGGTGCACTGACCTGCGTCTGAGCTGAGCTTCGGCACGCCGCTTGTATCCCCGTTGTCTGTCGCATTCTGCTGGCATCTCAAAAGCACGGATCTTTGGTCATCTGCTTGGGTGCACGTCTTCAGTTTCTTCCTTTACCGGCCAATAGCCCCGGGGCTGTGAACAGGGGGCGCCTCAGTGGGCTTCTATACCTCGTTCCACGGTAACTTGCCAAAGAGCAGACGCTACAGCCCCTTCGTGCAAATCGGAGCGACGGAGGCGAAGCTTGCGACGGCCCTTGCCAAAGGTCTAGTGGCGAGGGCACAACCCAAGCAAGTGGAGATGAGGGACTCCCCTCTTATTTGGACCTTTCTTTTTTTCTTTTTTTTTTCTTTTTGTGGGTCCCACACATTGCTTTTTACCCCTAGAAGATTGGTTTGCCACTCGAATCTCGTACAAAAGCGGCTTTCCTCTCGCTTCGACCCTTGGCTTCCGACTGGACCGCGCGCAACTAGCGAGATAGAGTGCAACGAGAAACTGAGGGAGAGGAAAGAGAGAAGAGCATGCAGAGATGTCAGAATGCCGAACTTTGGTTGGAATGGTCAAGTGGGCAGACTAAAGCTAGCTGCCTTATTTCTCTGCTTACTGTTCGAGCACGTTCGAAGAGCGAGTAGAAAAAGGCAGCTAGCTTCGCGTCCACCCACTTGACCAATCCAACTAAAGTTCAGCATTTCGACGTCCTTGTGCACTCTCGCACCTTCCTCTCTCGGTTTCTCGTTGCATAATCAGATGTGGTCCATTGACGCACAGATTGGCTCGTAGGACCATAGCCTTCCCTGCTTGCGAAGTAACTGCGAGGCAAAGTCTTAGCCCCGGGAAGAAAGAGTGGCACTACCCGACAACTAATCGTCGCACCGTAGGATTCGGGATCACGTGGTCGCTTCTGCGCTTCGTTGGTAGCAAGTACGTTGACGTGTATCGCTTGCAACTCGCTATTTTGGACGAGCGTTTAGGGTTAATCTTAACCTAATCTTTCGTCGCACTGCTCATCAAACTTGAACTGCATCGCGGACTATGGAACGGGTCCCGGTTTCGTGTTGTCGTACTGCTTACGACCAAGCCGGTCGTGATCGTGACTTTGGAGGCTTGTCCAGACGCTTTGAGGCTGCTGGGCTTTGTGCGAGCTAATCTAAGGTTGAGAGGTACGCACATTCGGCATCACCACAGCTTTACCTTCTGCGGTAACTTTCCGGTCTCGGTGTTCGTCCGACGTCGCGTAACTGGCTTAGCTGCCAACACACGTTCTAGCTCGACCCATGTTGACGTTGACCGCCGTCGCTGTATGGATTAAAAGGGAAGTGCTCAAAAAATAAAGTATGTATCGTACGATGCTAGGGTAATCCGTGCTGCGTTTATTTGGACTGTACGTCAAAGAAGGCAGCAAATGGAATCGACGAGCGTGTCCCTGCAACGAGAGCGTCCATCACCACCGTGCAACGCTCCGAAAATGACGAGGGGACGACGAAGAGGGACTAACCTTCAATCCGAAAAATCTAGGTTGATGTTCAAGCTATTCGTACGGAAAGAGTCCACTGATAAAAAAAGGTCGCACGTATGTCTTTTATTTAACGAAGTGGCCTGTCATGGTACACCTAGTCATGGGCAGTGAATGACACGCGCCTTGCTAGGCCTTGCCTGTTGAGTATGGCCACTCAAGCCGGTGGGATCGTTGTCGTCGTTTCCAGAATTCGGGGATCGAGCAGCCGTCTTCAAGCATTGTAGTTTCAAGTATGGTTTTTTGGGGTTTTTTTTGCTGCTTGGAGTCGGGGTCTTGGACGAAGAGCACACAGAAGTCGTTGGTTTCCACAACGAGGAATCTGAGTGAAGTTGGTGGCCATCGTAGGATTCTATGGTAACCTACACGAAACTTGCGGTCATTGCACTTCACGAATTCTGGTTTGTTCTTAAGTTTCGTCGTAAGCAAGTTTTGCATAATAGCAAAAACAAAATATACTTAAAACCGGTTTCTACTGCTGTGCGATTAAATCGTGCAACCAAAGCAAAGCGGAGGCAATATCTGGCCCTTTCGCGTGATTCTTGTCTCTACGTCGCGATCGCAGCACTCCAATCGATCCCTCTGGGGGCTGATACTCGGCGCGGCTGGTGGCCAAAATGTGCAACTCTATGTAGGACTAACCATTGAACGATATCGCACGATCTCCAAGTCTGTTCACTGGGCCACTCTGAAATTTAGGCTTAAGATTTCCCGCATGAGAGGGCGCCACCTGTCAAACCAATCTTGATTGCCTGGCGTGTATACAGTGAAATCCACTTATAACAATAATGAGAAAACCGGATAACTGGTCATTTCCAGTCTAGAAACTGATCATTATATGTGGGTTGCACTGTATAGCTACCAGGTGGCCACCCTTAGGTCTCATCCGCACAGCCGTCTTCCTCAATCCCTTGCGCGGCTCCAGGCAGCGTTCCCGGCGGGGGACAGGGTTTTCGGACCAGTTTGGACGCCAGATCCCGCTGCTGAAGCCGAAGTATGATTTTCTACGTCTCCTGCGCCGACGAGACATGGGGGGGGGGGGGGAGGAGGGGAGGAGGGGGGAGGCGCCTGAGTCTTGCTCCAAGAGGAAGAGATTAATTTTAAGAAAGGAAACTTTCGCTCCATCAGGCGGATTCTCCAAAGTTTGGATGACAATGGGCACAGTCCCGGGAGGTGTGATTGACCTTACCGTGCCACAACGACGAAGTCAACGAAGCTCTTTTCTGTGGCGGGCAACGCGCGCATTGTTGTTGACATCGTTATTAACTCTTTTCCTGACCGTGCCCTTAGGCCATCAATCCCCGGGGATTTATGGTTTCCAAGCGCCGTCAAGAAATTAAATTTAGTACGGAGAATTATGTTCCACTATCTTGTGGATAGCCGAAGAATGCTAGTTTTGGTTTCAATGTAGGTTTAAGCTTTATCGCAAGGTGGTGGGCTGTCAGAGATAGTTCTGGGAATGGTAATTGCACTTGTCTGACGTGGCTACCAGCTTGCATCAGTCTTCGTAACAAAGATGGCATTATTTATAAAATTCAGTGGTATCGTGGCATATTGTTTAGACCTCGGGAGCTCTGGGGACACCTTAAGTGGTGTTATAGGCGTCGCTTAACGGATGGTTGTCATTCAGCGTCGTTATAATTTCCAAGGCTGTCCTGAACCGGCGTGCACGTTTCATTGTTCCCAACAACCATGGCAGAACACAAAGCACCCTGTGAGGATTCGAGGTGTACTATGTGTGCTTCACCAATATAAGCATTCCTTCATTGAAAAGCACACGTGTTATGGAGGCTATCTCCGACGGGCCAAAAGTAGACAATGTTTGTTAGAGTACGCTAACTTTTAGAAGTGATAGTCGTGGGTGTGCATGTGGAAGGCGTTCATGTGCCCTCCGCATGCACATTAAATTTTTAAGAAATAAACTTTTAAAATTTTTTTTTTTTTCAGATACCAGTTTCTGTTTTTTTTTAAAGGAACAACTAATTGGCCTCATTTGGATGTGTCGTATTGCTCCGTACGCAATACAAAGCAATACAACACTCTCATTGTTTGTTGTTTATGGGTCTTCAACAATGGGCATACAGAAAATTACATTTACCGCTCAGCTGCTGCTTCAAATAAAGAGACCACATTGGTTCTTTTAAGATAGATATAAATGTGATTTTAAGGAAGAACAGCCAAAGAAAAAATTTCCAGGTTTTACTCATCAGAATGAACGGAAGCTTGCACGGTACCGCTGCGTGAAGCCAGCAACAGCTGACTCCATTTTCTGAACGCCGTCTGGTAGCCAAAGTTGAATAGTTTTGTAATGAGCAGCCGCAGACTGTCGCCGTGAAATGGTATGAACGCGGGAGGGGGAGTTAACGCAGCTCTCCAGTGATACACGCACTGTCCGAAAAGGTAATTTGGCGTTCATTGCCATGGTCACGGTGATGAAAGCAGACGGCTTCTATACTTCGTTTCACCTTACGTTGTACCGCAGCGAAGGCTAGGAAGCGTGAGCTCATAGCGTTGGCAGCCGCTCTTAAGTCACGAGAGCTTGTGCCGCCGGGATGTGCCCCAGAGCAAGGAGCTCGCGCTTGTAGCCTTTCCTGTGGTACATTATAAGGTGAAACAGAGTATATGCTGCGGTAGAACACTGCGGCGCAGCGATTTGAGGTGGGTGCTGAGGCGCTTCCCGCATGCTTTTCAATGGGCGAACAAAAAAGGTTTCGAAATAAGGACTCGGCACAGAAGGCTGGGCTTCTCCAGCTCTTCGTAATTTTACAAGCGTTACACACAAAAAGCGTTTTTTTTTTTTTTTGCCATCTTGCATCTTGTTTTTTTTATTCGTAACATGGGTCTAAAGTATCAAACTTTTAATGGTTGTGCTATTGACTTTTTGTGATGCGTTAGATGATGAGATAGAAAATCCATAAAAATTTTCTGTTTCACACGGCTTACAAACACCCGTTAGTCTCAATCCGATGGTTCAGCTCAACCAATCGCTTTACATGTACGCCCAAAAGGGTAGCATGCCTTGTTCTGCCCCTCAAGTAAACTGTATTCTGGGAAGAACATTGTTTAAATTTCGGTGAAAGTCATTAACATTTTTCTTATCTAAAATGACGAAAGTGTCATGAACATATCGGCGGTAAAATTTGACGGGAAAAGTGACCTTACTCGGCACTTTTTTCTCGATATGCTCCGTAACGAGATTTGCAATGCTGAAATATACCGGGCTCCCATTGGACAACCATGTACTTAGAGGTACATTTCTCTATGGAAGGCAAAGAAACGTTAAGGCAAAATCTTCAAGCTAAATGGTATCCTCCATGCGAAGCGTTTCGTCATTTAGTAAGCGTTTATCCACAACATCAATGGCAAGATCGTTTGGAACATTGTTAAAAAGAGAAACTATGTGAAAAGAGAATGCACCCTCATGCAGAAGAAGAGTTTGTGTGTGAGGTAACTACGTAATATCCCGAGTCATCGCCCATCCCCGAATCATCGCCCACCCCAATTTTTGGGCCAATATCGATTTCTGAGAAAACACCGAGTCATCGCCCACCCCTTCAAATACCCCAACGCGGACTCCGCGATCTGCAAACACTCATCCTACCCAAATGACGCGGCCGCGGACCTTACAGTTGGAGGACGTCCGTGACAAAGTAAAACGGAGAGAAAGGCCCTCTCTTTGCTTACGCATTTTTCGCGTGAGCGACTCCGAAGTGGTAGTGTATCCATGCGAAAAGAAAACGATGAAGATAACAAAATAAAAGTTTGTTTTGCTTACGAAAATATCGATCCGACAAAAAAAAAAAAGAATCGGAAAGATAACACAAGCATTAACCCAGTCAGGAATCGCGAGGTAAGCGTACGCCCCATATTTTGGGATGTAACCGCGGAGTGTAAGGTCGAAGTCTGTCTCCGCCGAAGTAAGGTCGCCGCGAACCCGCTCCTTCTCCCCGCACGTCGCGACCGCGGTTGTGCAATGTTTTAGACAAAGCCAACAAGTAAATAAAGCTTTTCTGGAACGCCCTACACAGACGTTAGTAGAGCGTCCCAAACCCCTATTGATAGCACGCCGTGCTCGGACGCACACATGTACGCAAAAAACAAGAAAGTTGCGCAAGAGCTTGTGATTGACAAGGCGCCCGACTTGGCCCGACGCCAAAGTATTTGCCACGCGATCGCCGGCTTTTCCGCTTTCCTAGCATCGCTCTTCGTCGCTTCTTTGGTCCGCTCGCTCGCTCGCTCGTTGCGCCTGGATGGTTTTTCTATTATCTTGCGGAATTTTCTTTCTTTTCTTCTATTTTATTTTTTTACTAACTAGGAGAACATAGGGGTGACGTGTTTTCACGGAACAAACATTCGTGCTCTATGCAGATCGGTGGCGTTCCTAGCGCGTATGCAAGCAACTGACTTCGCGCTAGTAAAACATTCTTTGGTGAGCATTTTTTTATAAAACAAAACTAAATCGAGTTTTGAGTTTAATGTATCTGTTGCGTAGCAGCGCTAGATAGGGAGAGAAAACTGGGTGGCTTTCTCCGCTTTTATTAACTTTTTGTGCTCACCCACCAAGACATGGCCCACCCCACTCTTTCTATGAATTTCCAGGCGGCAGGGGTGGGCGATGACTTGGGATATTACGGGTAGACAAACTGTTGCAAATTCTGAACAGAAAAGCAGTTTTCTTTTTTTCCTGCGACAGGTGCCAGCAACTCTACAACTATTTTGACAGGTCATGCGTGGGGGAGCCAGTAAAAGAATCGATTGGGCATAGAGGGCATTCTGGTTTGTGCACTTTTGGTAGGCCATACACTTTCGGTGTGCGACCATCGGAGGAGAAAAACCGGCGATACAGGGAGTCGTTTAGCCTTCCTTTCTTTCGGAGCTCTTTGAGATGATCAACCAACAAACATCTGCATTTCATGGTTGGGTCTCGGGACAGTTTGACAAAGTGTGCGGGATCATTATTCACCCTATCATCGTCTAGTCGTTTTTTTGTCAGTAAGGTGTTTTCAGAGAGAAATGACGACAAGAAAAACTGTTTGCATTATTCTTTTCGTCGCTTGTTAGGTTAATGCATGTGTTCATGCATTAACACCACCTTTTAACTACGGACGTTACTCACGAGTAAGGTTCTGCTCCTTCCTAGATTATTTGGACGGTACCTTTTTGCCATTTGAGCTTGTTTCCACACTTGGGAACTGATCTTGAAGTTTTGTATTCTCCGTATATTTTCAAGACAACGTAAGACGGAATCCCCCTGCCGAAGGAAATGGAATAGAAGTATGCACACTAGTACACTTATGTCTATACTGTATCCTGTCAAGGCACCACTCGTGTACACAGGTGTCGCCTAATTGCTCACATTTTCGGCTGTTTTGATGAGCTCTTCGCAAAGTGTGTTCTATTCATACGGCGAGCAAGCGTTTCAGAATGTCTCTTTGGCTCATTGGAACATAGAGGGCATACGTTAATCAGAGGACAACATAAAAAATGTGCAGGGAGCGCCATAAAAAGGCAGCCGAGCACGCTACGCCATTGGTAGAGCATGCGAGCGCATTTGGCAAATAAACAAATGCATGATGAGCTTACATGCCATATAATTTCAAGTTTTTGGAAGGAGAAAGTTCTCTAATATTAAACAGCTCGGTGCTGTATAATGGTGGCTTAATTTCAAAACTTCTTTAATCTCGTCTGCGTGCCTGAAAAGGGTGAGAAATTGTGCCACTGCCACACGATTAGTGCACCCGTGTGGGTGAAAAGAATGTACTGGAAACATCAGAAGTCGGGTATGTTGGCAAACGCTTGGATTGTACCAGATGCAAAACAATTGCAATCTTGGCTCCAGTTCGATTTCTTTATGTTTCGGTGATGCAACTGAGAGCAACTCAGAGCAGGAATCTTAGTGGTGCAATCAATTATTGCAGTGCGGCAAATATGTGTTACTCTCTTCATTGGTCTTGCAGTATGTTTTCTCTGTACAGGATTAAGTTCTTGCCAGGAGAACGATTAGCAAACTTGTAGCAATATAATTTCCCCCACGGCACATAAATTTCGAAGCCAGTGATGCAAATGAATGCAAGTGATGCTCTGAAGCAAACGTTCTAGTTCCTTTTGTCTGGAAGTGTAAAAAGAAAACAGGCCTGTTGTCACGCACACATGCGCATCTACCTTAGCAGATAAAAAGCACTTCTTTCTACTGCCACTGGCCAGCTTAAAAGACACGTGCAAAGAAAAAAAATTTTTTTTTAAATAGCCTAGATGGAAAAAGTATGTTATAAAACGAATTTACAAAGAAGAAAGAAAATTTTTAGAGCTATATTTACGGCGCAAAACGAATTTGTAGTTGGCGCCCGCGAGAGCCGCCGCTGGTCACGTGGTAGACCTGTGCGTCGCCGCCGCCGCACGCTGAGCGTTTTGCGCCGCCGCTTCAACGCGTTTCTCCACGCCGCCGTCGCCGCCGCCGCACAAGTTCGTCTGCTTCGGGGCGCCGCCGCCGTCATCTGACCGGCGCACAGGTCTATCACGTCTGCTTGCGCTTTTCAAAAGCTTCATTTGGGCTCTAAAAGTTACTTATTAATCTTTGTTTTTTGTTGCACTTCAAACGAAGATGAATAAGTAAGTTTTCGAGACCATAGGAAGCTTCCGAAAGAGCGCAAGTACCACGTGACAAATAGGGGCCAGTCACGTGATAAATATGGGCCACTTTTCCGCGGCGCCCGTGGCCGCCAACTACAAATTCGTATAGCGCCGTAAATATAGCTCTAAAAAAATTATTTTTCGTTGTAAATTCGTTTTATGACTTCCTTTTCCCAACCCGGCTGTTTAAAAAAAAGTTTTTTTCTTTGCATGTGTCCTTTAAAAACGATGTAGGACTTGCGTCATATCCAGCAGCCCTCGTAATAAGCCAAGTTTAGGGGCAAGCTCTACTTTTCCCAAAATATTAGACTGAAAAGCGTCCGGAAACAGGCGGATGCGACTGAAAGACGTCGTTTTCGCTGGGAAAATATGACGAGCATCAGAAAAAGCCGTGAGCGTGTTTGGGACAACTGGCCTTGGTTAGATTTCAATTTTAACGAGCTTGCTAACCTTGACAACGGGTGAGAGGGTGGCCAGAAGTGACGTCGACCACTCCTTGTGCTCTCTCTCCAGCTTCCGATGAACTACACTTGGCAGAACCTGCGGGACCGCTTCAGGGACGTCGGTGAGTGGACGCGCGGCGGACGGCCGCCAGACATCCGGGTGCGAGCTCTCCTTCTTGGTTTTTCGTGCAGGCACCGTGCGCTACACAGACGTCAAGGGACGCGGCACGGCGGTGGTCCGCTTCAATTCGGAGCGGGATGCCCAGAGGGGCCGTCGGTATCCTTTGCCACCGGGTTGCGCAGATTCTTGCGGCGAGAGCCTGCCTCGTGCCCATAGTGGCTCGTAAAAAAAACTACGGTGATGGCTGGGCCTGCATGTGGCAGACGAGTCCGTTTCGGCGTTGCCGCGCGCTAGCGTGACTCTCGTGAGACGCTGCACGGTGCGCTAGCGGTGATGTCGACGCAAGGTAGGCGGCACTGTGGAGGTCTACTAGCGGCGACGTTAGGGGAAGGGACCTTGCCTTTTGGGCGGTACTCGTGCACGGGACAGGTTCACCGTGCCGGGTCAGCTGCAATGGCTTGTAGTGTCCGCCGCGATTAATCAAGAGGGGGAATGGTGTAGCGCCGCAAAGTAAGCTTCGCCTCAGAGTGACGCCACTTAAGCCATCTTGGTGCGTAAGAATCATTGTTGCCAGTTATCTGAAATTGTAGGATATTTTTCCATACTCTAGCAGCGTTAAAGTCGTTCGCAATGGGGCAAACCGACATCGCCCGAGCCTCGCGTCGCTGCATCCAAAGTGCCTATAAGATAATCGGAGAACGAAGCACTGATGCTATAAACGTGGCGTTGTTTATTGGCTCCAGCTCGAACTACTGTGCCTCGAATATGTCTTCGACCGGTCTGTTTGCCACCCCGTATCGCCTATGTATCGAAAGTTACAAAATCGTCGGTCCATTACTGCATTTTACCATACGTCCAGACGTAGCGGACACCACAAGCCATCCTAGCTAATTCCGCTCTGTGATCGTAGCACGCGGTAATGTCTCTGCGCGTCGCTGCGCCCCGTCTCCAAGGTAACGTGACGCTAGCGCGGCCTTCGATTGTCTCCGATGGCCGTAGCGTCCACTGCGCTTGGACGTAGGGTGAAACGGACTGTAGATCTCTAGGGAGCAGCTTTAAGTTGAGTGGCTTTTGGCTAATTTCAGCTACCTTTGCCAGTACTTCTGTGCCATGGAATTGTGGATAATGCACGTACAACCGAGGAACACCTAAGGCAGCTGAACCAAACAAGATAGAGCAATTGAGCGTTTATTAAAGTGGATTTCACATTGGCGTTCAAACGCAACCACGGGGCGGTTCCGCTCGTTTCCATCAAATGACATGCGTAAACTTGCGTTAAATCTTTAAAACAACCGCGTTCGCACCTGCAGTTTAATTGCCAGTGTGAATAAGACATTAGCGTCGTGTCGGTGACACATAGCCTTAATGCTCTCATCTCACTGTCAATGTCGTGGTGTTCACGCGATATCCGCTTTCTAAAAGCTTCACCGAACGTCGTCGCACGATCACCATGATGATGTCGTGTTTATGCGATGCCATTGGCACGTGACGGTCGTCACAGGGTCACATGACAATGTCGCCCGGACGCCGCAATGTCGGGCGACATCATAATGTTGGAGAGGATCTATAAAGTCTATGCATTCTGAGCGCCTCGTTGGTGTACCGAAGAGACGGCAGTTTTCGTATGCAACAACAAACTCTAACACAAAGGCTCGGAACACTGCAAGCCTCCTTGACTGTCCCGCTCCCAGACATGATGAACGGCATCCGCATCGAGAACCGCCAGATCGAGGTCCGGCTCTACTGATCCTTTTCCTCTCGCCCTCGGGCCGTCTTCACCATCCTCCTCGCCACCTTCCGGTCCCGTCACTCCACCTCCCGGGTTGCCGTCACGCGACCGGTTCCATCGTTGTCGTGCAGCGGACCGCTCGTTCGCCTCACTGTGGATGCACACGGTTGTTTTCTGTCTTACGTGATTTGCTTTTCTCGGGGATTTGCTGCGTCCTTTTTTTACCGACGTTATTTTTGCACCTGTCCAAAGAGTCCCGTCCAATTGGGTGTGGTGTCCATTCTGCATCGGGGATTTCCGGTTTTGATTCAACGCACTTCGGGGTTTCTTGCTTTTTTTTTTTTTGTATCGTGCAGTTTGGGATGATTTGCAGGTTTTCTGGTTTGTACCAGTCTGTTTTAATTGACCGCTAAATCTTTTTGTTTTAAAGTTGTTTTTTTTTTTTTGGGGGGGGGGGGGGTTTGCACTGGCTAGACATTCAAATTGACATTGGCCTTAGCTGTTTTTCTCATTTAAAACGTCCTAGAACTCATTTTTATTTTTTCATCAAAGCCCAAGCAAACATTCTGTTTGGGTCATTCTTTCAAAACACGTCATCCACAACTCCGGGCAAATGCGAGGTGTAAATGTTCCCGACTTCATTTGTCTCGAGATAGAAGTAAGTGTCATCATCTGTCGTAGGCTTAGCGTAAGCCTTGTTTGCAGATTGCTTTCATTGCTTTTTTTCTTTCCTCCGTAGAGACACTTTTGTACGTTGTCCGAAGACGCTGCTTTCCGTCCGCCACATTTCCACGCTGTCGTAGGCGACGAAGCAACGTTTTCTGCACGCTTGTGTGTTTTCTTTTTCCCGGACCAAGAGGAAGCTGTGGATTCTGAAGCCACCCTCTCCACTGCAGTCGAGAGAGGAAGGGACAGACACAGACCCGTGCGAAGAAGCTCCGTTTCTCGAGATAAAGAAAGCCACGTCTCTTGTTAGTCGTAGAATAAAGCTTCCCTGGTCCTCTCCTGTCCTACATTCTTCTTAACTGTCCAGTGTGTCCAGAGTCCAGCTGCGGTTGCTGTCCACGATTTCCAGAGAAAAATCAGTCGGACTAACCCTGCTGCTGCTTTTTTCATCGGTGTGCACTCCAAGCTAGATTGTCGGTGGTAACGCTCTGTGAACTAATGTTGCTCAGTTTAGGGGCTCAAGTATGAGTGAGAGTAACGCTGACTCGGATATAACCATGTTGGTCGCCGCTACATTTAAAAGCAAAGCCTTGCTGGTGCTTTTTTTATGTAGTAAATTTGCAATTTTTTAGAGGTCATTTGTTAGCCAGCAATCCATTGAAGTAGTTAGGTGTGTGTTGAGAGTATACAGTCCTTAGTTCGTAGAAGATTGTCCATGTGTGAATGGGTTTGTGCTAGCAGTGACCTGTTCCTTCACCTACTTTTTTTTTTTTTAGCTTGAGGTTTGGTGGTGTACACATACTTTTAGTGCATGAAACTAGCTTCATTTTGTGTAATCGTCGGTTCTACTAACGCCAGCTTGCAGAGGCGGTGACCATTGAGCTCCCGTGTTTTTGTTTTCGTTGGGTTCCAAATGCTTCCAGCATTCATAGAATCCTAATGATGCAAGAGCAGGTGAAAGCATTTGGTGGGTGCTTTGTAGAAGCACCTCGATGTCAGGTTTCCATGGGGATTGCAAAAGCTTTCTGATAGCGGTTTCCTCGGTGGTGTCTTTGAGGAACTGCAGTGGTGGTCTTTGATTGGGCAGTGTTCAGTATGGTGGATTTGCCGAGGTATCCACTGGGAGTAGTTTAGGATTGCCTTCAGAAAGAAAGTGTCCTGTGGCCCTCTTGTTAGGAAACTCCCCGCAGCCATGACTGTTCTACTGGAACATTTGTGTCTTCCCCTAGTCCTTTCAATTTTACACTGGGATGTCCATTGGTGGAACGGTGCAGCCACAGCCACAGTCCTTAATTATGCACTGGATAGTTCAAAGGTGGAATGGTGCAGTCGCAACCACTGTCCTCCCAATTTTCTACTTGGATAGTCCAGTGGTGGAGTAATGCAGCTACAATCCCAGTTCTCAGCTTTACACTGGAATAGTCCAGTGCTAGACTGATGCAGCTATTCCCAGTTTTATACTGGGATAGCACAGTGACGACGCTGGAACCACAGTCCTTTCAATTTTACACTGGGGCGGTGGAACGATGGAGCTACAGTCCCAGTCCTCGCAATTTATACAGAAATAGTCCAATGGTGGAACGATGCAACTAGAATGAGTCCTCCCAATTTTATACTGGGATAGTCCAATGGTGGACAGATGCAGCTACAAGCACAGTCCTTAATTTTACACTGGGGTAGTTCATTTGTGGAATGATTTAGGTGTAACCCCTGTCCTCCCAATTTTCCACTGGGATAGTCCCATGCTGAAATGATGCAGCTGGAATCCCATTTTTCCCAACTTTATACTGGAAGAGTCCAGTGGTGGTCTGATGCAGCTATTCCAAATTTTATAAAGGGATAGTCCAACGACGCAGCTGCAACCTCAGTCCTCAATTTCACACTTGGATGGTGGAACAGTGCAGGTACAGTTCCAGTCCTCCCAATTTAATAATGGAATAGTCCAGTGGTGGAACAATGCAACTATCAGTCCCCCAATTTTATATGGGAGTGTTCAATGGTGGAGTGATACAGGCACAGTCCTCAACATATGGTCCAATGGAGGAATAATGGAGCTGCAGTCTGTCTTCCTAATTTACACTGGAATAGTCCGATGGCAGGGTGATGCAACCGCAGTCCCGGTCCTCCCAATTTATACTGGAATTGTCCCATGGTGGAATAATCCAGCTGCAACCACTGTCCTCCCAATTGTAGTCTAGGATAGTCCAGTGGTGGAACGATGCAGGTGCAGTCCCAATCATCATGACATCCAAACTGTTCCTAACAACTTCAGGAGGAAGCAAGTAACCAAACCGCCCTAGTGTTTTGTTTGCTGTTTCTTTTAGCGCCTCTGGTAATGGCTGCAACTGTCATTACTATTTACAAATTAACGGTTACTTTTCTGAAGGTTCTCCGAAAGATTTCCTCTCCCTTGGCTACATTCTCTTTTTCTTGATACATATTTGCGGATGGGGAAAGGAATCCTGCGGGATCTGATAGGCAAACCAGACGTCCCTGCAGTCCAGGTTTGGACACAGTTGGGGTCACAACAACCGGCCGCTGTCTGTAGAGGCAGCACTGCTCTTCCGCGGTACGTTTTGGCGGCTGTCTGAACGGTAGACTAGTTTTTGACTCTGATGAACTTCCATTACGGCACATCATTGAACAAGGCCCAAGCCAGCGGTGAATCCAGTGGTTGAGTCCATGCCGCGGCACTTTGATGGTGGTGGAACAGAATGGTCTTCAACTTTCGCCGATTTCTTTGGTACGTCCTCCAAGTTTTGCGTTCCCTTCTGTGCAGCAATCGACTTCGTCTCGCAGCAGGTAAGTCGGGGGAGGGTCTTCTCTTGCAGGTCTACGTCGAGTGCGTAGCTGTAAAATGTGTTGAATAAAAGGTTTGACGATATCTATCCTCGCACCAGTGGGCACACTGGTCTGCAGCCTTTGAAGGGTTTTTACTGTCTGTGCTCATGCGCAATCAACCTCTTAATGTAATAGTCTGTGGTCATAATCTATAGTCTAAGCATACTAATAAACCAAACAGTGCATTTGTGTGTGGGCGATTTCTTCAGTAAAAGCGGTATCGAAGATTGATTACCTGGGAACTATATTGCACACACCAGAGGGTGCTGTTGGGTGAGGAGAAGTAGAGTAACTGTATAGGCTCTGCTTGCAGAGCTAGAGTAGACGTTCCTTTTCTTTTCGCCGCCGTCTCCGTATTGGCGGAGGAGTGGTCACGTGGGCAGAACTGGATGCGGTCTTCGTGGGGGTAAGCGGCATTGCAGAGTGCCGAATTTCGGGGGGAACATATTTTCCGCTTTGCATTCGCAAAATATAGATCCTACACTACAATAGAACGAACCAAAAGTTTCCTACATCATGTAACATTATGTGTAGCAACTGGGTACAGTGCAATCGCGTTTTTTATGACGCGAGCGATGTTTTAGAACGTCGGTTTCCAAGGTATGGGAAGCGGACGACGATTGCGTCGCCCACGTCTGCGGCTCTCGCGTAGTGATACGCGATCGGCACTTTCAGCCATCCTGGCGAGTCTGCGAGGTCTCCCTCGAAGAGAGGGGCCTGCGTTTTCGTCAGCTGCTGCGTTTTTACCGCAATGAATCTCGCATGCACGTAGAAAGAGCCCCGTGAAAATGACAGTCTATAGTGTTACGAAGCGCACAAATCGCGCGGACAGCGGCAAGAACTTGTACAGGATTTGGCGGCGAGAAACGATGCGAGACGCTGCCTCGTCTGGCGTTTCCGGTGTGCGAAGGAGATTGCCAACTCGTATTTGTGTATGGGAAGGAGATCGGCAACAGCGACGTGACAATACCTCGGCACGACACCAACCTGACCGTGGAGCCGTGGACACACACGACGATGCGCAACCCGCGGACGCCATTTTCGCAATTGAGAGGGAAACACGACGATGACTGCGCGTGAACAGCTCGTCACCGCATGCCACACTACAGGGTGAAACAAGGGGACGGCAGGCTCTTTAAATCGACCGGAAAATTCGGTTTCTTAACCTATCGCGCTACGATTTTGTGCAGCGTTGCCCACAGATGGTGCATTTTTTTGTAAAATTTGCAAAGAACGAACTTACCTGAGGAAAAAGTAAAGAAAGAAAAAGGCTTAGCTCCTATGGAAACGCAGCGACGCCACCGGTCTGCAAACAACACGGCGCCGTTTCGCACGGGAGACAAGAGATGGCGCAACGAACGCCGCCAACGAACGAGCATACGGCGCCGAGAGCCGGCACTTTAGCAGACGATCCTTTCGACTCAAAAGCGGCTCGCGTTCCGCAGGCGGCGACAGGCACGGTAACAACAAGGAACCGCAGTTCCTTGTCTGCTAAACACGATGGCTCTCGGCGTCGTCTGCTCGTTCGTTGGCGGCAGTTGGCGTCGCGACCGCTTGCGCCATCTCTTGTCTCCCGTGCGAAACGGCGCCGTGTTGTTTGCAGACCGGTGGCGTCGCTGCGTTTCCATAGGAGCTAAGCCTTTTTCTTTCTTTACTTTTCCTCAGGTAAGTTCGCTCTTTGCAAATTTTACAAAAAAATGCACCATCTGTGGGCAACGCTGCACAAAGTCGTAGCGCGATAGGTTAAGAAACCTGAATTTTACGGTCGATTTAAAGAGCCTGCCGTCCTCCTTGTTTCACCCTGTATTTTCTTTACCAACACGCAGTCTCGCGTCTGCGTCTTCGTGTCCCTGCGAAACCGACCTTGGCTTCCCACAGTGCTTGGCTCCAGAATGGCACCATTGCGATACTCTGCTACGCAAGCGTAGCATTGTGTATTGAGAGAGAGCGGTTAACAGGAGGAGCCCGGGTGAAGCGGCAAAAGTGTCGCCGCCGCCAATGCCGCGTATATCCCCCGTGATGAACTTGAAAATTAAAAAACGAGCTGGGAGGACCTTGAAGGATTCGTGTAGTCCAGCGCAAGTATTTTTCTTTCTGAATGAGGCTGGAAGTACATTAATATGTAATTGTAAGAGATTGGATCGTAAGGGGTAGTTTCAATGTGCTCAGTGCATTTACTAAGCCAGGAAAGGCGACATTGACGAGGAAAAGTTCCTGAAACATGAGGCCAAACTTTGAATGTGGGGTGCGTTCGGGGTGGGTCGAAACTCCCACGGAGCCAAATCCGCAGTTTTTATCGTCCACTCTGTCGTGGCCGTGGTCGCGAGTGCAGTCGAAAGAAAATGAGTGCGTTCTGAATGTCGCCATGACGACAACGTCACGTGCATTCAGTTACAAAGAGTCGCAAATTTCAACTGTAGCGTGCTGAAATGGAATATATGAGTACATCCTTACCCAGAAATAGTGATTGGAGGGTATTTGTTAAGCTCATTGCCTCCGCTAGGGGAATATTTGAGGCTAGTGGTTTGTCACAAGAGCTGTCAGTCAGCTCTCACAAGGTCATTGAAACAATTTCGGCCAATGACATGCCCCTATTTTCGCCCTATTATTAAATAATGAGCAACCTCTACATATACGGCTCCGAGGAGAAATGTGTGCACCAGGTAGCAAAGAGGCAGCGCCATTGCACGGATTGTGATTATAGGTTGTGGAGAATGGTCGAGGAATGCTTGTGCTTAGCAGCAATGAGATTCTTTGTCCTCCATTAAATTGGAATAGATCGATCTCTCTAAGCGTTCGGCACATGCGTGACGCTGCCATAGCTTTAGTTCACAGGAGACACGACGGCCGTACATTCGAGGGCTGGTGCCGTCTCTCGCTCCACGCTAGGAGCTCCCGCGGGGTTGTCGCACGTGCAGAAGAGACTAAAGTTCCCTGGGTGCATTAGCGGCAGCGGTGGCATAGTCCGAGTCGTCTACTCTTCAAAGGGATACTGACTATTTATGCTCGCCAAGGTTCTTTTTGTACATGAAGAGCCCAACTACCCAGAACACAATTTGCGGGTCGAAATTCGTCTTCCTTCCGCCCGAAAACCGCCGATCGAGAACCGGCCGGTTTGAGTCGCGCTCGCTCTCTTCTCTGTGGCCATGTGCTGTTTTTTATGGTTTAGATACAACTACCAGAGATTATCAAAGTCCTGGGTCATCGAAAGTACACACTCAATACTGAAAATGGACAAAAAATATGATACCCATGTTTTTGTGGCCTCTAAAAGCTGCAAATCCATTGACTGAAAGAAAAAAAAGTTGCACAGCAACTTGTGGTAACTTCTTCCGCCTCCATATTTCTTCTTCCTCCCAGTCCAATTTCAACTTCAAGCAGTTGCGTTTTTTTTATTTTACTTTATTTCAAGATATATGACGCTGTAGCAAAATATTGATTGGGTAGTCTTCAGACACCATAATAAATAGCCTGGCAAAATATTTTTTTTTTAATTTTGGGGTTGTTAGTGTTTCTTTAGGCCGAGACAGCAGCCAAAGCTACGAGCATGAGCTAACCAGTGTTCCTAGCTTTGAGATGTACATGTCTAGCGCGAGTGTTCGCTTTGTGGATGAGCTTTCCAAAGTGGCAACATCGTGCTTGTGGCATTGGCTGCATTCTCATTTCAAGTGTTAGAACGGGGAATATAGGTAGACGCACGCCTATACTCTGCACACGCCCGATTAAAAGAGATTTACCCGTGTCCATCCTTCAAGCCCTTCTTGGGGTGCCTTCATACACACGCGCGCTTTTGCTTGAGTGGTGACATCTCAGCCATTTTTACGCCCAATCGTCTTTTTATGCATTTTGAAGTGCCGCGCAATCCCCGGTGTCGGGCGCGTAGCACACGGCTAATGCAGAGACGCCATTTAGCTTGCCAAGTCACGCACCGAGTGCGCGAGAGCGTCCACGCGCTGAACATTCAGTGCAACAATGGGATGTCTTCACCCTGAGACAGACAGACATCTATGGCACCCCTAGCCCTTCTTAGAGTAACTGTATATGCTCCGCTTGCGGGAGCAGAGTACCGCAATGGTGCCATTCTGGAGCCAAGCGCTGCGGGAAGCCACAGTCGGTTTTTGCAGGGGACACGAAGGCGCAGACGCGAGGCGGCACGCTGTGGCGTGCTGAGGCTGCTGCGGCGCGCTGCGTAAGGAAAATAGTGCGGCGTGCGGCGACAAGCCGCGCATGTGCCCTGCCGTCATCGTTCTCCCGTCGTTTCCTGTTTCCCTCTCGATTGCAAGAATCGCACCCGCGGGTTCCGCGGGTCGCGTGTGAAGTGAAGCCGTCAAGTCGCTGTTGCCGGGACGCAGATAGCGTCGTGAGCCCGCTGTCTGCCCAACTTTTGGAGGACCTTTCCCCTCGAGCGATCGCAAGAAGCAAAAGCATGCAGGCCTGCTTATTTTCCCCCTGTGTTTAATCGAAGAGCGGATGCCGCTGCCCAACTTGTGACTTTTTTTTTTTTAGCAGACAGTTTATTTTGTTTTATGTAGACTGAGCAGTGCTTTACCTTCGTGCGTCCCAATTATATGCGAATCTGAGGAAAGGCGAGCACCCGCACTTTCATGCTAAAATAGTGTACAACTTTTTTTCTTTTTTATCTCAAGTTTTTGCCATTTCGCGAATTCGAGACGCCCGAATAGAGCTCTTGGAGATCGTGTCTCGCCGTCGGAATCCGGTACAAGCTCTTGCCGCAGTCCGCTCGATTTGTGCACTTGGTAACACTACATCATGTCATTTTCACGGGTCTCTTTCTACGCGCATGCAAAATTCATTGCGGTAAACGACGCAGCGGCTGATGAAAACGCCGTCCCCTCGCTTTCGAACGAGAGCTCGCCAACTCGCCAAGAAGGCCGGATGTGCCGGTCGCGTATCGCGTATCACTCCGCGAGAGCCGGAGACGCGAGCAACGCGATCGTCGTCCGTGTCGTCTGCTTCACATACCTTGGAAACTGATGTCCTAAAACATCGCTCGCGTTATAAAAAAATAGGATTGTACTGTACCCAGTTGACGCACATAATGTTCAATGACTTAGGAAGCTTTCGGCTCGTTCAATTTTAGTTTAGGATCTATATTTTTCGAACGCAAAGCGGAAAATATGTTCCCCCCGAAACGCGGCGCTCTGGAAGGCCGCTTTCCCGCACGAAGGTCGGCTCCAGTTCTGCCCACGTGACCACTCCTCCGCCAATACGGAGATGGCGGCGAAAGGAAAAGGAACGCGATACTCTGGCTCTGCAAGCAGAGCCTATACAGTTACTCTAGCCCTTCTCGTCCGACAGCGCCGTCTGGTGTCTGGAATAGTTCCAAGGTAATTTACCTTTGATACCATTTGAATGTAATGTTTGGTCTTGTAGGACGTAGAGCCCATCAATTAGTTGTGACCATAGACTCGCAGAAAATGGTTTAGTGCCCCTTTAGCTGCGCACAAGTCTTTGCAAAGATCCAGTACATGTTTGAGCTTACAATTAGTCTCCTTTGGGAGTCCATTGGTAATGTTGGAAAGCATGGCAATGCTGTGCACACTTGTATTTTATTCCCAGGCAAGTTCTAGGAGCGTGCACTTTCCTTGAGCTCATTTTTCTAGCATTAGCAAGGGTAAGTACAATACTGTAAACAGCTTAATTTCTTCAAGGACCTGATTCTTGCAACTTTGAAAAGTTGCTAAAAATTGATCCTGCAAATCCCCATGGTAAAAAATATAGCCAGTCACACTCTAAAATCACAATTTTGTATTGTACTCTCGATAGTCTCTCTGCAAAATATTGTGCCCACGAAAATGAAGTTATTTAGGGTAGTTCAACACCAAGCGGATTTCTCGCGCAAACCACTGCAGCAGCTGTGGCTCGCGTGTTTTGCACTACGCCAGCTAATCGCAGCATGCACACCAAAATGTTATCTTTTTTTTTGTAAAATTTAGGTTTCAAGATAAGAAATTATGCTTTATCACTGTAATGGGGCCCCATTGGGGAGGTGCATATTGGAACCACTAAATAAACTGCGCTTGGAGGTTGGCTCACGGTAACGACACTCCAGCCATCGGATGCATGGATGGATGCTAACAGGTGTTCCCTTTACATTGGGCGGTAGCTTGCGCCACCTAGCCTAGAAATGAAGAACCAAAAGTATGATTTCTCTCCTTCGCCAATTTGCTTACCCTCTGCAATTTCGTAGCTATCGCCAGAATGTCCTTTGGTGAATCTGGCAAAAAAAAAAAAAAAAAACTAAGCACTTTATCCTCCCTCCCCCCCACCCCTCGTTACGGGAGTCTCCAATTTTCCTCTGGTCAAACCTAGTCTGCGTTGCCCCGGCACTGGGCCCACGTGGCTCCGTCCCACTTTGGGACGGAGCCACGCGGGCAGGAGTCCAAATTTTCTTCTGTCCCGCCTATCCCCAGCTGTGTCAGTTGTACGTCATTCAATACCCCCTAGATAATTTCCACCAGTCTTTCAATCTCCTCTTTTTTTTTTTTTATATAAAAATGCATTTATTGTTTATTCAATCATTCTCGTCTGCAAACCCCAGCGCTCCGGCTAAATCCGCCGCCCCCTCCGGGAGGGTGGGAGCTAGTTCTGGGCACGTCAATACCACATGTTCTATTGTCTTGTCTTCCCTTGGCATACAGCACACCGCGCATCCATTTCCTGATGCTTTGTCCTTTATGTCCTAGTCCTCAATACTCCTGTTCTAGCCTCGAATAACAATGAGTTTCTCCCGTGAATTATCGTACCAATGTTCCTTCCTCATTTCCTGTTTTCGTCCCCTATAGACCAACATGCGGCCCTGACGTCACGCAGCTGCGGTGGCGCTGTCGACGGCACTGCGCATGCGCAGACGCTTCGGTTCACGCGAATTCGATTTACTGCACGCGCAGTACCCACACCAGGTGTGGGCAAACACAGGCTTGTTTGTAAACAGTGTGTCGGTCTATACATAGTTAAGCTGATTTTCCCTGCATTCATTCCTCCCACATCTTTCTCTCGGCTTCTTTTACTTTCTTTTTCACACAGGTAGTCTGTTCTGCCCCTGCACTTGACTGTTGGTATTTGAATCTCAGTTTTCGGGTCCTTTTTCTCCATTTAGTGTTCGATCTTTTCATGTATAGATGGTTATACACCTTTCTCGCCCATCCTGTACCCTCAGTGGTGTCCAGTCTTTGTTCAAATTTCAACTCGCTGATCGCCTTCAGCCTCGAAAGATGCCCAGCCCATGTCTCCCTGCACTCTTTCATTTGGTGTATTCCCATGCGCCCCCAGTGCCAATCTTCCCACGCTCGTCTGCCGTGTCTCTAAGCTCGACTGGACCTCGGATTTTGTGCATAACACCGCATTGCCAAAAGACAACCCCGGCATTATGACTCCTTTCCATATTCCCGTAACAACTTGATATTTATTGTAATTCCGTAGGGCCCTATGCTTGATAATTGCTGCATTCATTTTTACTTTCTTCGGCATATTGTCTTCCTGTTCTTCTAAGTACTGTTTTCCCTCATTTAGCCGTACTCCTAGGTATTTATATTTATCTATGTGTTCTATAAAAACATCTTGAATGTTTTGTGGTCCCCCTTCTCATCGTCCAGGGATTATTTTCATCATTCTTGTCCAGCTCGCTTGCACCTTTGCATTTAATTGCATTATAATCATTATTCCCAACTTGTCGCTACTGGATTTAAGGCCCAGAGAGTCTCCTTCCTCTCCGCAGATCTTAATAAACTCCTGTAAACTATACTGGTTATCTGCTAACAGTACAGTGTCGTCTGCGTAGAACATTCCTGGTATAACTTGGTTTACTTTTCCCCTCTCTCTATATATGACACATCAAAACCAAAATTGCACTCTTCTAATTTCTTGTTCATTCTGCTCAGGTATATCATAAAAAGTAGAGGTGATAGCGGACAACCCTGCCCGAGTCCTCTTTTTAATTTTGCCCGTTCTGTAATTTTTGTGTATGCCTGTTGTAAAAGCCTACTCAAGTGTGCATCTAAATCATACTCTCTCAGCTGTACCCACAGTTTTTCCTGTCTCACATTGTCGTATGGCCCTTTGATGTCTAGAAACGCTAATCATAAGTTTTTTACTCATCCGTGCCACCTCTATACATTGGGTGATGATGGATAAGGTACCATCTAACCTCCTATCTGTTTGGAAACCGTTCTGTAGCTTATTTAAAATGTTTCTGCCCATTCTTCCATTCTTTTAGAGCGCAGCTCTTAGGCGCCCGTTTCCAGCTTGAGTGGCGTCGCCGTCGGCGTAACCGCGCGGTGCATTGTGGGTAAATTTTCCCAAAGGAACCCAGGTCCTTTTGAAGGACCTCGGGTTCCTTCGGGAGGACCTCGGGTTCCTTCAGGAGGGCTTGAGGGAGGGGGGGGGGTGTCATGTGACCCCCCCCCCACGTACCCTTCTCTAATCCTCAAGAGCTGTGCTCTAATTCGGCGTTACAGGGAGTTGTAAACGGCTTTCACTTTTTTTTACTACGTCCATCGCTAGTCTGCACAGGACCAAAGTTACTGTTATTGGGTGGTATGATGGTATACTATCCTTATTTACTTTGCTTTTACGTAGCAATCTCATTCTGCTTAATCTCCAATCATTGGGTACCTCTCTCCCGATTATTATTTGATCAGCTGTCTGTCTTAACTTTAATTTGCGTTTTGTTCCTACTGTCTTGACTTGTCCCATTCCTATGCCATCTGAGCACGTCGCCGTTCCAGCAGGTACTTTACTTTCTGCTCTGTCCCGTAATCGTCTCGGTTGCCTCGCTAGTATTCTCCTCCTGTGCTGTGTTGCTGTTTGCGTTCTGTCCATTCTCATTTGGTTCAACTACTGTGAATGTGGCCTCGATTGTTTGTCTATTAAATTCCCTTGCCTCCTCGCCCTCTACACTTATCCCCTCTTGTGTGGTCAATGAACACTGGAACCCTTCTGCTTTTCTTCCCTGCACATTAATGTGCTCCCACAACCTTTTTGCTGCATTCCTGTCATTTTGATTTACCTCCCTCATCCACTGCACTCCAGCTCTACCAATCTTGGCCTGGAATAGAGCAGATTCCTCTCTTTTTCTTCCCTGAAATGTATTTCATTTCGATGCTACCTCAGCGGGTGTCTCCTTTTGTCTTTGACCGTCTGTGTTCCCTTGAGGCGGCTTGTCGCCCTGCTGTGGCCGCCTTAACTTCACTGTCCCACCAGCTTTTGGGTGTTTTTCCTTCCCCTTCCTCTTTGTTTCATTATGAACAGCTTTCTCTTTAAAAGTGTTTACTAAATCGTCATGTGTCCATTCTCTCTCCAGTTGTCTGCATACTGTAGTCTCATTTCGTTCTGATACTTCTTGTAGTTGGGCATCGTTTAGGGTAGAAATACTTTCTCATTTAAGAATTTGTTTCTCTAGCTCTGCTGTACCAAACTTTATTTTAAGTCACTTATGATCACTTCCTAAGCTTTTTGTGCCTTCCTTATCTGTTTCTATGGGTCCTAATCTCTTATATAATTTGCTAGACATTAGACAGTAATCAATTGTTCAGAGGTCAGCATTCTAGGTCGCCCTCACTCACTCACCCTCGCAGCCGCACTCACGTAAACCCCTCACTCACCCTCACAGCTACACTCACCCTCATCCTCACAGTCACTCTCGCCTTCAGCCCTTCACTCACCCTCACTGAGCCTCACAGCCCTCACGCCACTCACTCACGTACCCCTCACGCACTCATGGCCCTCATGCCCCTCAGGCACTCACCACCCTCATGCACTCATACCCCTCGAGCTCCTCATGCCACTCACCGCCCTCACGCACTTGCCACCCTCAAGGCCCTCACGCACTCATACCCCTCACACACTCACGGCCCTCACTCACCCTCGTACTCATGAATTTTCCTGGTTCAGAAACTCACTCACCCTCACCTCACCTGTGAAGATGAGGGTGAGTGAGGGCCCTCATGAGTGAGGTTTGCCAAGGTATGCAATTGTTGAGTGCAAATTGTTTCTCTCCCATGTTATTTTTCCGTCGCATTTTACTTGGGCGTTAGCAAGCACTAGATCAAGAGCATCGCAGAATTCTTGTAGCATCCTCCATGTAAAATCTGCATATCCATCGAAGTCTTCTAAGTGTGCATTTATGTCTCCCAAGATAATCATTTCCCAATTAGTTCCCTTTCCCCAACATCTTTGGAAGTACATGTCAAGTGCTGTGCATTTTCCTCTTGAATCGGTTCCGGTTTTCACCCAATCCACCTCCTTTCCCATCCCCTTCACATTGATTGCATCCCACCCAGAAATAACCTGCCAAGTAAAATGGTTCCTCCATGTCTCGCATCTCTGCCAATCCATGCACTACAAAATCTTCATCATTTAATTGTTCCGCAATCACTTTCCACTTGATTCTATTTCTGCCCCCCTGCATGTTTATGAATCCTATATTGAAGAGCTGCTGATTCTTTTTCCTTCTGCGAGGCTTCCTCTCAACCTTCTTAGTATTTGCTTTGGCGCCAACTACCGGAGGGCTGTGCGGGCTCCTAAAAAGCCTTTGCTACACCAACCATCCTCCGCCCCACCCGCATCCCCCTCAGTTCCCCATAGTGGATGCCGTCTCTGCTGGTCAGACTCCTGGTATACCTCCCTGTTCACATCCTTCTTTGGGCTCAGTCTCTTGATGGTCCTGTTAGCCTCCTGGACTCTACCCTCTGTACCTACTCCTCGGCCCCTGACCTCCGGGGCGGTGCACATTACCATGTGCACCATCCCAGAGGTCAGGGCCGTACACAGAAAATTTCTTTGGGGGGGGGGTTTCTGGAACACGGTGGCCATCTTGAATGGCCGTTTTTTGTATTTACTTTCTTAAAAACAGAAGCATGTGATCGGCCTCTAATTAACAATAGCGAGCAACGAAATGTTTCACATGCACCATCACAGCGGGAGTGAATTGTTTCAAAGCTTACTTTCAGCTCACGACAAAATTTATTTATTTGCCCAAACTCCGCCCCAGTAAACATGACTTGGGTGAGAGGGAACCGGGGTGTGAATAAGAAAAATATATACAGCCATACTTGACCCAGCTCCCTAACCGAAGCCCCGCGCATCCTCCGCAGGGCCCGGTGACACTCGGAACCCCTGCGACTTTAGACACAGCTCTGCACGAATCTTCGTCATTCTCTTTCCATTCTCTTTCACTGCACGAAACACCCGATACCCCCGGCAGGCCCCCAAAGCCCCTCAGGCGTCGCACGCTCGCGGTGTTCTGGAAAGTTGGAGTAACGAACAGAGAACCGATACGATCTTCCCTCAAACGTATGTGTTTATTGCTCGAGCGAACATTTCCTCTGTGTCACCTTATAATGGACCGCAGAGGACGCTACGAGCCATCCCAGCCAATCCAGCTCTGAGTGTCACCTTACCCTCTGTGGTGTGCTATGCGAAGCTCAAGGTCATGTGATCCTCTCTCGGCCCTCGATTGGTGAAGACGGTCTCTAGCATCCGCTACGGTCCACTGTGCGGTGGAACGGAGCGTGGTATGAGGATGGGGAAGCGAGGCGCCCGGGGATCTTCTGCCGAGGGTGTGGCACCCAGGCACTTGGATGAGAGGGGAAAACAGGAGGGCGCCATCGGAGTGGTTCCGAAAAGACCGGTCGTGGCCGGGTGCGTTGCGGTTTTCGGGGCGCGGCGAAGACGCGCTGGAATTCACGCGCCTCTGGTTAGCAGTGCTGTGTTGTACATACAGGCACACGTGCACCCCTAACAGCATCGGTGGAACTCCAGCGAAGCCCCCACTGGGTCTCCCGATCCAGTGACTTCAGCGAAATCGGGGCCACCCTGGGCCTCTTTCGAAATGCGCCCCATCGCTCCTCCCTTCTCCAGCCGACAGTGAAAGGGGTGGGGGGCTCGGTATATTTCGGGGAGGGGTTCAAACCCCGAAACCCTCCCCCTGGGTACGGCCCTGCCAGAGGTTATGTATGACCCTTAACTGCTTCACATCCTCCTCAATATGTGTGGCCAGGTCCCTTCCCCTTCTACCTAGGACGTCATTCGATCCTGCATGTACCACCACAAGGGTTTCCTCCCCCTTGTTCACAGTCAACATTTCTACTGCAGTGTCCATCACCACCTTCATCCCGCTGCCTGGGAGGGCTGCAACCCTTACTCTCCCGTCTCCCCGACTCTGCTGGCGCTCCCCGCTGCACACCTACACATTAGAGGTTTCCACAACCAACACTCTCTGCCCCCTTCCCTTTTGTTTTTCCTGCATTGCAGGTTTGGCAGCTGTCGGAGTAGGGGTATTCCGTTGCACCACCGTACTGTACAACGGCCTCGCTGCCTTTGCCACCACACTAGTGTCTACGTCCTCTGCCCCATCTACAACCGGCATTGCGTCAACTGCTCCTCCCTCCGTCCCCCATCTCTCCCATCTTCTGCTGCTCACCGTCCCACCCTTTTTAGCTCTTTCTCCACTGCCTTTTGCCCTTCCTTCTCCTTCGTTAACCTAGTCTCCAGTTGCCATTCAATTGCTGCATGTTTATCTTTGTTAGACCTTAGCATCACCTTCACCTCCTAGACCTGACTTTGCCAGGCCTCCTTTAGCACCTCTCGCTTCTTTCTCTCTTTGTTCAATTCCATCCGCATATCCCTTAATTCCTCGAACATAACCGCCCCGTCTCTTTCTGTCCTACCCCAAGGCTTTCGAGTTCGGCCTGCTTGTCCCGTTCCTGCCCAAGCTCATCATTGAGCTCCTTGAGCTGCGTCTTGAGCACAGCCCGCTCCCCCTAAGCTCCTCCTTAAGCTCCTCAAACTTAGCTGCCCGCTCTCATTCTTGGTGCTTAAAACCATGGTGGCCAGTTATCTGGAATCGCGCAAAACTGTTTTCCGTCCTCGAGACATGTTAAAACAGTTCACAACAGTACAAAACGATATCACCCGAGCTTCCCAACACCGCATCTGAAGCTGAGAAAGTCGCATTTCTTAATTGTGACGATCGATAGTTTCATTTGCTCTGCACTAGGCACAAATATTTGGGCGACCAGTAGCAGATCGGGATTGGAGTGCCGATACTCAAAGCGTAGCTCATTTGGTGGCTCGAGATCAATCAGTATAACTAGTTCTGGTAGTTTTTAAGAATGAGCCCATTAATTGCCAGAGATGAAGGCACGATTCTGATTAGAAGTTTAATGCTGCGTTATACCGGGGCCTGAAATAACACCACCCGGTTCATGTTCTCTTGGCATTGCACCCCAAGCAGCAGGTTGCAAGCCTCTGCTGACGTAGACTTCACAAAGGAAGCCCTGCAAATGTTTTGCAGTTGCACCAACCTTCAGGCAATGCAAGGCACTTCCAAGTGCTCCTATAGACCTTTGCAAAACGAGCTTTCTGGCCGCCGGCATCTTGCGACTTAAATGACTCCCCTCAGCCAGACATTTCTGCCACCCACCCGAGCTGTGGAAACCCGGCCAGCGCTACTCCCACCTGTGTTGTGCATTCAAAGTTTGCCAGCTTTTCTTGGAAAGTTCTTACTTTATTTGCGTGTTCAGGATGCTTACCCTTTTTGTGTTATTTTCCACTGCGAGAACCAGGGAAAACCGGGCTCGTAGCCTGCTCGGCCTCTGCCGGAAACGAACGAAAAGAGCGAACGTCAAGCAGCCCGCGGTGCGGGCCGGTCGACATTCTTCGAGGATTATTTCCTTCGTGATAATCTCAGCAAAGCCTTCCAGGCTATGCTCCCGGTATTGCGTAAAAATAGCTGATAGGGTGAGGTTCGAAGTATGGGTACGGAATAGACACGTTCGTTCATTTGCTTTGTTTCTGTGCAAAAAAGCAGCTTCACGACGACCAGATTCAGTCAGATCGTCGGTTAACACTGGATGTTGGATATGCTGCGTTATTTTAAATCTTTCTCAAATCCTCTTCGGATAATGTAGCACCGTGGGGTATGTACAATATAAGTTGTTTGATTGATGAGACTCGTTGAATTGCATGTACGCAGAGAATACTCGTGCAGTTCTATTATCCTGCGTGGTCAAATATTTTCGACGTTTAAGACCTTTGTAGATTGACATGGCAGAGTAAAAAATCGACATAAAATTAAACTAACGTTCTAGTTGCAGTTCTGTCGTGCACGGACTCGTCAAAAATACTTTTGTTTGCTTTTGTTCTCAAAAATAGTACAGTGCTTTTTCTATTCGCCATAGAACACAGAAGTATAAATAAAACGCAATTTAGCCGTCACCAGCGTCCGGAATTGCGCTTACGCAGGCTGCTACGGCCCACCGGCTAGAAAACCCACAGACCAACACGGTCGGGAAACGCCGACGTACTCTCTCAAAACCAGGCACGTGCACCAGAAAGGTCTATACTTTTCACTGCGTCGCGTCCACATAACTGGCAGTGTGGGTGGGAAGACCCACCCACACTAAATCGCTCGTCGCCTGGAGCAAAAACGAAAAGATGACACGGGGCTTTTAAAAAGGAAGCTCCCATTTCGGTACAATTTTATTCACAACTGACAGCATCAGACGAGAAAAGACAAAACGTAAGAGCATTCCATTCTGACGGGAAGGTGTGGAGAATAGCCGCTAGCCAATCGGATCTTGGAAGTTGTCCACGAGTTGGAGGTACATGGCAGTTTGCCGGAACGGTGGAGGGGCGTGCACGGGACGCCTCAGAAGCCGTGCACTTTGAGCTGGTCGGGCTTGGCGATCTGGATCCGCGTCAGGAACTGGCAGATGTTGTTGCGCTGGTCCCCCTGAAGCTGGATCACCTCCCCATACTCCGGATGCTCCACCACCGTGCCGTTGCAGGCAAATTCCTGCGTGGAAGGGGCCATCAAAACCTGCAACCAGTGACTACTGACAAGACAAGTGACAAGTTTCACGCTTGTAATAGGTGAAAAGTTAAAAGATGCAGTACCTCTCTGCTAACACTTCGGTGTCTCAAGTGTGTGTGTAGCCAAAGCACCATGGAAGGCAACAAGTGTATGCTAAGGGCAGAGCTTTTTCTTTTTTTTTTTTTTCGCTGCATTCTTCACCTGCCGTTGACTATTGGCAAAGTGCACAATCAAAAGCGTCGTCATGGCCGGCTTTCTACGACTATGATGATCAAAACGAATCAAAGCTGCCCTAACTGGAAGAAATAAGAGCTACGTCACACAGTGAACTTTGACGGTATTGGTTTGAGAGTGCGATGACCGCAAGCTTCTGTCTTGCTTTTTATGCACACCATCGAACTCGTTTTCTCAACTGATAAGAAGCCAGCCTCACGAGTCCGGATGTCACAGCGAGGCAAAATCTGGTAGTAACGTAGGGGAACCATAAGAAGGTGGCACCTAAACATCTCAACGACAGTACTCTGTTCACCGCTAGACTGACAGGGCAGTGGACGCTACATGCTTTTTGGACCGCACGTCAACCTTTCGCTACACAATATCACTCGGCCATATACATGGATAGGTAACAAAGTCTGGTGATGAAAAGCAGGCGTTTGATTGGGTTAGCGAATGCATGGCTCCCGTCGCACTGTCAGTTTAGGTATGATTAGAGCACAGTCGACGACGGGCTCTGGAGGTCAGGCAGTCGAACGCCCGACCGTTCGATCGCTCACACAATGAGGTGAAGCTTGCATTGCGTTCTCAAACATTCATCGGCTATAGCGTACAACGTTGTAGAAGCTGCTGGCGTGAGCTTGTACCTTGATTTGGTGTTTGATTCGTACGCGCTCCTGTGTAAGCGACATGCTAGATGATGTCACGCAATTGCTCCAGTGGTTTTGGCAGCACGTCCCATATTGCTTTACACTGCCTGTACTGAACCAGCATCAAAAGGTGTTTGCTGCTTCCAGCTTTCTAGGTGCAAGGAGGTGCATGCATACGAGCATGTGTAGCCGTTTTGTTCACTTGGTCTACCAGCACAACTTTGAAGTATGGACTTCATGCGACAGGCGATGTGGGTTTCTCGTAAAGACTGACACAATTTACGGGCACAATCAATCATTGTTCATTTTTTCCCCTTTAGGATGACTGGTAGCTCAATTGACCACCACAGGTATAAATCGATTTGCCTGCTTCAAGCAATGCTTCAGTGGGCTACGGATTACGAGCCGGCCGTCCAGTTTTGAAACTTTCATTATGGGCGAGATCTGAACACCAGTAAATGCCACATACAACTCTACATATGCAAACCACTTCCTGTAAGAAAAAAATGAAGACTATGGTTGCGTTTTAAATCTTGCCCTAATGAATATGAGTTACTCTGGCGGGTTGTATCCCATGACAACACAGATTTCAAAGCGCTGGACGCAGGTAGGTTTTGGAATGCCAAGGTACAAAGCCCCTACCCTGGAGCCAGATCGAGTAAAATTTGGAATGCGGCCTACATCTTACAACTCTTCTCTTTGGAAGCAAAGTGGCACACATCACTGCTAATAGCCAAAGCCTTAGCAAAAAAAAAAAATTTAGTTTATGAATGTTTACATTGCAACGTAACTGGCTTGTCGGATTCTTCCAAATTGCGCACGGCTGCCCAAAGTTTAGCACTGCTGCGTACTAGGAGGACGTTGCTTCATTCCAACATAAACAGCACTCTGAGCTTGCAAGAACATTAGCGTTCAAGGATGTGTCAAAATGACTTCCCCCCCTCAAAGTTTCTACATTGGCCGAACATGACTCAACGCATTCGATACTCGCTGAAAGGATGGGTGAGGCAGGACAGAACTTTCTAATGCCCAGGCCTCCAGCACATACTCATTGCACACTCGAGGCTCAGGGCTTCCCTGCTGTTCTCAGTGACTAACTAGCATAACATTGTCAACAGAGTTGACTAATCTGAACAAGATGTGAATGCAGCATATTCCCAAACAGGTATGCAAGTTGGTTTGCACTATTTTCACCTGTACAGATAAGACCGACTCTGTTGCATGTGAATGTGACTGGTCATTCTATAACTGGCACGACTCCAAATGGGGTCAACTAACCTGTTCAACAAATGTTTCGTTTCTCCTAAAAAAAAAAATTGAATTGAGGATATGGGATTGGTGAAAAAATAAAATGACAAAAGTTCCATCTTCGGTCATTTGAGCCTCTAGCCAATCAGACGCAATATCGTCGTCAGCTTTCTTTTAGGAGAAACGAAACTTTGTCGAACATAGCCCTCCCTGGACTAGTGATGTGAAGGCAACTATGTCCTGACACAGGTACTAGGGAAATGAGTGGTCCCATGCTATATATACCTGCACATATAAGTCGTGATTATGTTTCCTTCTAGGTGACGAGTTATGGTTCACTTACTGCCTCCACCAAGACCCTCTAGGCTGTCAAACCAACGCAGTGTCTGACCGAGAGCAGAGTAGAAAGCACGCAGCCTACCTTTTTACAGGCTCTCACGATTTTCTTCTTGTCATAGTCGTCAGATATTCCCTGCACAGTCGTGAGGGTTTTGCGACCGTTCCGCTGCTGGATTCGGATGTGGATTAAACCGTCCTGTACTCCCTGCTCATCACCCCTGATAGCATCAGCAAAGGGGTCTGAAAACCAAAATAGACAATAAAAGCATCAGGAACCTGTCTCCCACGCCAGAGCTGACGCAAGGCTAGCTGATGACGCTATCCACTGCCGAAGTTACACGAAATGAAACGGCGAGTTACGGACACAAGACATGCGGAAATGAAAACTACGCCGCCGCGACAATCTGGAGATTTCGCCTAGGGCTTTACACGAAAAACATCGACCCAGATCCCACACCGCCTGCTCGCTCGCACAGGACAAAAAAGCTAGGCCTAATCTACGTCGCAACGCATTCCAGCGGGTATTACGTCGTCGGGATTAGACTCGAGCACGATTTGCTTTGTCATAGGTTACGTTTCGCAGCTTGAGTAGTGTTTGGGCGTTCAAAATGTCTTAACATTACAACAAATTAGGCCGGCATTTTTTGGGCGGAAAATGTTAAGAAATGTCATCCAACGTGCGCAACTTGGGTTGTCGGAGATTTGAGGCTGTCGCGTTGGACGATTTTCGAGATTTTAACCGATTGAGAAAACGCTCCAAATCTAGGAATTCGAGTTTCGAGGGCGGGAGCTCTTTAAATATGATGCGACGCAGCGCTGAGGCTGACCTTGTGCCTTCTCAGCACATGTCCATTAACATGAAAGAAATCGGCCGTTGCAGGTGGAACTCACCAAAGGTTTTGAGGTTCTGAATACCGGCAGACATACAGTAGTCCTTGAAAACCGTTGATGGAGTATAACAGCCCTCTCTGAACGAATTTTACGGGGTCTAGACGGGCGGGAACAGCACCTCTTCAAGGCTGGACGGGAGGCAAGGGAGCGGAGCTAGCGCAACAATGTCGGAAAGATTGCCCGGATGTGGAATGGACTCGTCCAACCGGAGGAGGTGGGAGGTTGGAAAGACAGTGGCTTTCTTTTACTTTTTTTTTCTTTTATCTAGTGGAGTGTGTCGATGTCGCCGTTACGACTGATTGCGACACCCAAGTTATGAGGTCACTCGGCTTCGTTTTTTAAACGGTTGGCCGACTTTCAATAAATATAAATGACTTTTAATCGAGCGACGGAGGTAACCCTTCGCGTTTACCGGTCTGGACTGTGACATGACACGCGAGGGCGGCAGTTTCGAAAACGATGGTTTCGGATCTCTCCCGGCGCAGGTTCTAGCTTTTAGTAGAGCGGGGAACAAGTTGAAAATTTAGTTATACCAGCGAAAAAAAAAAGTAATATTTCGTTTAGCCCGACGTTTGTATATAGATCAACATAAATTGTGTTTTCGCAACAACAAAATCGGAACTCTTATCAACGTGATTCGTCCCAAAACGGACGCGTGCCTTTTGGCCCGTAGGACCAGGTTTGTTCGGCGTGCAGATTAAAAAGTTCCAAGTGACGTCTCGTCTCCGCGCAAGTTGAGTTCTTTGCAGGGGAAAAGGACACCATCCGACGCCGAAACGTCTTTAAAATCCAAACTCCACGTCCAAAGTTCTGGTTTCGAACACAGCGATGCATGTCCCAAGCGGCGAACTGCCAGTCGCTTCGAGTGCTCCCTGCTGTCGAGGCTACGCCAGCGGTCTGCATAGTCAGGCACTGGACGTGAAGTAGGAAGTTGCAAAGAAACTCTATATTTTTTATATCCTACACCGCTAGGATTGGACTCATCTGCAAGCACGTAAGTACGAGCTCTTCGTTGCCGCGTACCGCGCGTAGCTACATGCCGAGCGTCGCGAACGCGCGTTTGTCAAGCCGAAGGCACCAACCCCCGGGCCAGTAGGCCTAACGCCACGAGGTCTATTGAATTAGCAACAAGCGGTTTTTGAATTACTTTTACCTCAAGATCGCTGTGTAACCGCGTTCGGAACGAACTTCGATCATCGCCTCACGCGATACGACCCTCCCGGAGTCGATTCCGGCGACGGTACAGCCCGAAACGGCGACTTCAAAACAGTCCTGCACCCCCGTCTCTATGCCATTTGGGTTGCAGCCATTCCAACTTTTTTTTTTTTTTTCCTAGCTCCGGTTCATAGCTTAGCACGTGCTCCCAAACACGAAATTTGCCTTGTCATCTCTTCGTCGAGTCTCCGGGGTCCCTGGAGAGTCGGAAGTCGCCTCAAACGTTGTAGAATTGGCGGTCAAATCGACACGACAACCGCGTCGTCTCTCCGATTCTCCCGGAATCGGCGCAGCCAAATTGGGTTATTCAATTCGGTTTCCCCCGTCGTAGGTAACCCCACATCGTTTCGCAACCCGAGGGTTCGAGAACCGTCCATGTCTTAAACAGACAAAATTATATGTGAATCGGCACATTTTGATTGGTAGGGTGTGTACTGGAATATATACGGTTTTTGTCCCCCCAAAAAAAGCATGAGCCCGAAAAAAAAAAAAAATGTCAAAGGGTTGGTCATTGATATCGCGGTACCGGCCAACATTCACGGCGCTTTGTGGGTTGTTTCTGATCACCCGCGAAACACATTGAGTTCTCTTGTTTTTCGTCCCTTATTTTAACTTGTGATCATTGTTCACGCTGTTCGGAGAATTTTGTTTTTGTACCGTGTCTGCCGCCCTCACTGCATACCACAGCGAACCCGGTTTTGATAGCCTCCGCTTGGTAGTCTTGAGACAGGGTCACGTGCCTGGTATTTTCCCTTCGTCAAGGCTAGCTTTTGGAGTCTTGGGTTCACGGTTTTCTTTTTGTATATCATTTTTCTTTAACTTTTTCTTTCTCTCCGACGTTTCAAGGAGTTCAAAAAAGATTTTTTGTCTTGTTCCAACGGGTGTATCTACTGACGTTTTTTTTTGTTTTATTTTTTAACGTTAGAACAGCTTCAGAAGCAAGAAAAACACGAGCGTTAGTTTGCGCCTTTGTTTTTTAATTGTGAAGTTGATCCGGGTGGCGTGATCAGACGATATGTCTGGTGGACGCCGGCTTTCGAGAAGAAGCGATAATAATAAAAAGAAGAGTCAATAAACCATGCTGCAGTTAAGACCCAATCTGAGATATATCACTTAAATAAACAAGGTGAAAGTTTTTTTTTACTGTTTTTTTTTTGCGTTTGGCGTTGAATTGCAGAACGTTAGGTTGCTCTAACCGGCGTAACCCGCTGTCCTTATCTCATTGCTCAATCAATCTTGACTAACCAAAAATATAAACAAAACAAAAAATTTTTGTCGCGTTTTTGTTTTGTGATTTACGCTGCATGTGTCTCGTCCGTGACACGGACCCAATTTTATCTCGAGATAGTCGCGGAAATGACGATTCTAATTTCATTTGCAAGAACTGCACACACAAAAAAAAGCGTCTTGTGCGTTTAAGGTGTTTGTCTAGGTTTGAGATAGAGCTGTCACCAGAAAAAGGACGGTCATCAAGATGTGTTGCGGGGCTGGTCGGTAATTGTGTTGTATGTTAAGTTAGCCCCAAAAGGTGTCTGGTGTCTCCACAGTAGGTGAAACATTTAGCCAGTGTAGTACAACTCTTAGCCTGGGGTCTTCAGACTGCGTCACTCAGTAGTGATATTTAAGTGCATGCTAGTTACTATGCTTGTCCATATTGATGCGGGCAGGGTGAGGATTGAACCCAGGATTCCTGTGTTCTGCAACATGTGCTTCCACTCCGCATGTTTCGAGCTGTTACCACACTTAGCCAGCGATCCCCCTGAAACGTTTCACAAAGCGAGAAATATGTCAATGTTTGTGTTTTGAAGAGGCAATTTGCATGGTGTGCCATGACTGGTTGGGAGAAGAGTGAGCTCAGCTTTGAGCTCCCACTTAAAATAGCATCCAACAGCGGCGTTAACTACATTCAGATTGCAACGTACACCAACCCTGGAATGCAGTAGTGATTGCACAAACACATCCCGGCACAACAGCCCTTCAGACAAAACAAACATGTACGGGACATTAACTTGCACTGTGACAGTTCGCATGTTTTCTTTTTTTGCACCTGCAGCTTTCCTACATTGTCCCTGTTATGTATGGAGACCAATGCTACATTACAGCAGACTCACACGTTTAATAAATTCTAACAGATAGAAATGGCTCGAACCGCTGTATGCTCAGAGTCCTTGCTTGTGCCTGCCCGCTGGCGCGTGTCCTTGCTCACACTTTTGTCGTCTTTCAGCTCTGCGGTTATCCCCGCGCCACTACATCCCTTTTCCCCGAATAGTTGACACCCAGTCCGTAGGTGTCTTAATCCACGTCCTAATCTTGGAGGTACCTCGGTGCTCGACATACTTTTGTTCGGACAACCAGTGGGTACCTCCGCGTCAGCTGTTGACGGGAAAGTGTTTCAAGTTCAAATATTGGCGTTTCTGCGGGCTCGGTGTCCAAAAGCTCCTCCTGAGACTCGCTCGTCCGAGGGACTGTTGTCCCGCACTTCACATGCATAGTTGTCTCCATGACGCCTTCACGGTCTCTTCCTTTGTCTTCCCCGAGACTTGTATCGCATTCGGATGACGAGGGCAGTGTCGTGTCCTTCCAACGTGGACGCAGATGATCGACATGTCGTCTGAGTTGTCGACTATCTTCCAATAGTATGCCGTACAACAGAGGTCCACAACTTTTCATCACTTCTCCTGCCAACCCCTTGGGATGGGACAACAGGAGATTTGTTACCCTGACCTTCGCATCTTCCTGAAAAGTGACCGCTTTCTTCCTCCGTTTCATGAACATCTTCTCTTGCTTTTCCAACGTGTGGTTTTTTTATGATGGATGAAGCAGATCTAAAGTGTGTCTTACGATTCATCATCAACTCCATTACGACCCATTTATGGAGGACCCAGTACATCACTGTCGAAAGAACTTGATCTTTGTTATTTTGGCCACTTTTTCGGCTTTCACCAAACCTTTCGGCGTTCTTCCCAAAAGAAAAACCTCTGCCAGCTGTGGAACGTCGAAGTGTGGTGAAGGTAGCGAAAGTCGGCTAAGACAATCCACATTTCCCATTTCTTTGCCTGGTCTGTACAACAGTTCATAATTGTAAGCTGCCAATATCAAGCTCCGGCGGAGGACCCTCGGTGATACCATCTTCGGAATCGGTTTCTTGCTGTCGAACAAACCTAGTAATGGTTTGTGGTCAGCGTAAATCTTGATGCTTCTTCCATAGATGGAGTGATGGAACTTTTTCAGTCCGAAAACTACAGCTAGTGCTTCCTGATCTGTTTGAGAGTAGTTCCTTTCCGCTGTTGTCAGCGAACGGGACCCATAAGCGACAGGTCACTCTTGATCTTCGTCGTCTGTGTGACTTAACACACCCCCAACTCCGTAAGGAAAGGTGTCACAAACCAGTGCCAATGGTTTGTTGAGGTCATAGTGGCACAAGACATCGTCAGACTTGAGAACTCAACTCAACAGTCGCGACACATTTGTAGTATGCGTCTAAGACTCGAATAATGTACTGCTAGATATATAGTTGGAAGTATCTGGTATAGACCATTCCGGAAAAGGGATTCTGGCCAGTGCCAGCATCAGCGTTTGTTTGTTGTGGCACGTGCTTTGCTCACTTTGCAAAGCGACGATGGCCATGCGCGGGCTTGACTGTGGAGGTCGCACGCTGGGCTGTGGGTTTATAAACCCAGTGATGTGGTTGCTGCGCCAATTGCGCCAAGGGGCTAACCCTGCTACATCCTGCTACATTTCGCCAAAATATGGGTAATCTGCGCCGAACCTGCTCCAAAGGACCAATTTAGGCCGCCTTTCAAAACCGAAACTAAACTGAGTACTGTAATTGAGCAGGCGTGTGATTGTGGCGCAAGCGGCCACCTGACAAAGTACCGTGCATCAATTGTCCACCCGGTCTTGCATGGTTTTCCCGGCATCTCGCGTTTCACGCTCTCGTCTTGTGGGTCTCGTCTCTTCTTTTATGTTTTCAGCGATACACACGGATGTGTGCAGACGCTCCGACGCTAGCGTGCCAGGTACCAGCTATGCCGTCATGCTGTGAAACGAAACCATGTTTTTGCACGGCAGGAGTTACTTTGTGAGCTGAAGCAACAGCCGTGGGAAAACTATATTTGGTCAGTGACTTTCAGTGACCGTGGTCGCTAGCGACGTCGAATGTTGCCGTTCCCTCATCGCTGCAGATATGGTACTTTCTAAGATGAAACTAAGTACCACCGCATGTTCATCAACATTCCTGTTCTTGTTTAAATGATACGTTACAACAAAAATCCATCTTTAATTCAAAAACTGCTCTGTCAAAGTATTGTTTATCTAGATTCCTCTCGGTGGGCCTTCTTTCGAGAGGGACCTCGGTACGTGAAAGATCTGCTGTGAAAGAAAGTTGGTGAGAGAAGTGAGCTAAAGCAAAGAAGGCAATTTCTGCAAGCTGAACCCGCACAGCACGCTTGCTTGTCTCGAGTTCAGTCATTGCGCAAAGTGCTCCAAGAATGTTTTGAGGCTGGCTCGCAATGTCTTACATCGATGCGCTCAGGTTCTTTATTTTTTGTGTGTTTAGCTTGTACCTTTTTTGCCGGCCTGGCAAGCGCGCGCCACTGGACTGTTTTTGTCGCATGGTCGAAAGTTACGTTTTGTGTACAATTTTGGGGATAAGGTAGCGATGGAGCTGAGGACCATGGTTTCGGTTTCGATCGGACAGCCAAAGTCTGCGCTCGCGTGACGAAGCATGCCCAACAGCAAGTCTACCGAAGTTGGCCTCACGTGCATGCGAACATGATTGCTTGACTGAGGCAGCAGCTGGGACGCTTGCAACTCATTGTTTTACGTTTGCTTACTTTTGATGAAAATTTGGCACGTCGAAAACCAGTAAAACGGTGGCAAGCGATTTTTGAAATTGCTTGGCGATGCCTACAGCACTGTACACTTGTGGGATGTCTGAGCAGTAAAAACAGAAGCAGCGAGTTCCGTCACAACACGTCACATCAGAACACAACACAACACAAAGTACCCTTTGTTTGTACAGCACTTGAAACAAATATTTTTATATTCCTAAGAATATCTGCTCCAAAATCCACTTTTGTTGCTCCGAAACACTGTCTTGGCTGCTCCAAAAGCCGCTTTGGATGCTCCAAAACACTGTTTTGGTTGCTCCAAAGGCCACATTTGCTGCTCCAAAACACTGTTTTGGTTGCTCCAAACGTGCGCCAAAATGGCTTAGGCCAATCACATCACTGTTAACCTTCTAATGGTGTATTGAAAGCTGCACATGTGACTTCTGCTGTGCTAGCAGGCTTCACTAGCGGTATATTTCAAAACTCGCTGCAGTTTCATAGCCGAGCAAAGTCTTGCACTACAAGAGAAAGTTCCACTTTTTTAATTAATCTGGGCAGCATTTGTACTGGCTTGCTATCGTTTAATTGCTACTGCACGAGGTATGTCTGAAATGTCCAAGTCAGTGGTTGTACTGCACTAACCATGTTGCACCTGTGTTGCAGAGGCAGAAGTTGGTGTGTTTTGTTCATTTCTTCCATATAAACATTCATAAAACCAGTCTCGCAGGTTTCCTGAGCACACCTGCAGTAGGAGCACTTTAAAACTAAAGGGACGAGCTCATACCTTCAGCTGTGGGGGTTGCATGGACAGAGTTAATTGGTTCAGTCATGGTGTTTCGAGGGCCAACGGTTCACTTGAGGCTGGTTTCCATGGTGGTGTGGATGGCATGGCTTTGATCGCATTCCTTTGGAGGTGGTTAAGTTGTGTGTGGGAACAAACGGGTATTCGAAGCTCTGTGCGTGTTTTGCTGAGCATTGTTCCCGTGTCTGTTTCCAAGCAGACTGGCTAGTGTTATTCCGGAGCACTGACAGTGGCCCACGGCTTGTGATTGAAACAGGATATGCTTTTATCAAGGTCTAGGGTTTCCTCGTTGTGTTTGCATTGTTTCACTTGTGTGTCTTGGGGTCAGGAAACAGAAACTGTGGTGCACATGATGCATTGTTGAAGGTAGGTCAGACACCACATTGTGGGGCCTGTCATTGCGTAACCATGATGCATACCAGCTGTGGGGACAGTTGCATTTGTGGATCAATGAAGTTAGTTGGGCGGTATGATCTTACGGAAAATAGAAACAATATCATAATTGTAACTTTTTTTTTGCTTTTTTTATTGAGTTTGTTTTACATGTTTGTCCAAACATGTGAAACGCAACTTCCTTGAGCTATTGGCATGTTGTCATGTGCCACATAAGTATCAGTGATGGTTTTATTCTGAAGACTGGCTCTCTTGAGTAAAACATGCAAGTAACACTTAACTGTGTTGTGCAATACATGTCTTAGTTGGTTTTATTTTATGAGTTGTGAAGTGAGCATAAATCTTGCTTTAATAAAGTGGACTCTTGTTTTTATGCAGCCCTGACATCTGACCTATCCCATGACCTCTGACCTTGGAGACAGCCAGGAAATCTGTTCCGACCTTCAGCAAACGGTAAGTCAGAGTTTCTCTCTGGTGTTGCGAATCAGAGGCAAAACACTGTCGGCCGCATCGCACAACATGGATGTATAGTGCTTTCCAAACTAACACGAAACACTCGAACCATATGTTACGTGGTGGTAGTCGAGAAACTGCTTCACAACGTAGCGCTCAGTGGAACAGCCTGAGCTGGGGAGGCCACTTGCTCAAGGTCAGAATAGTGGCTGAACCAAGGACCACGCGTTTTCTGCGGCCCCTAACGCATCGCAGTGGCAAATAGTGTAGATCAGGCAAATATGCTTCGTCGTTACCAGTCCAGTCGTGGTTTTAACTAGACGGTTAATCTCGGTTTTCGAGTTCTCCGTTGATAACGCGTTGGCTTGGCCTTGTTGGGACTCCGCAGATGGTGGTTCGGGGCCGCGCTTGTGGATCCTAAGCAGAATGAAATGAAATGGGCTTCATGTTTTTCAATGAAGAACGAATGGTCTTTATTGTCGTAGATCTGGGCCTCTTTGACTGTCTGAGTTCAGAGATGGCCAGTTGTAAGTTACTTTGGCATCGGTTCGGCTTCCGAGTGTCCTTGCTAATTCTCCTCGCCTGTGCTGCATCATTCCTCATTGTTGTCGTCTGCCATCACACGAGGGTCCATACGCTTCATAGCAGGAGTCTTGCAATCCTCGGGTGGGACGAAACAAATGCTGGACTGATCAATGCTCAAACGCAGGATGAGGAACGATTTCTTTCGCTGAGGCCAGGTGACAACTCGAAGGGGAATTTCCTTACTTCACACCTGCGTGGGGTCGCAGCACTCTGGCACAAACGCCATACGATAAAGTGACTCTTTCTCCTTACGACGAACTGCAGCAGACGCTAACCCACCACCCCATCCAATCTGACACTGTGAATGTACTGCATGAATATGCACTCGCTACGCCCCTCTCATAGGTTTTGTAATGCTTGCGCGCCATTGCAATGGCTTTAATGGTTTTAGGCATCCTCTACCGTCCATCGTAAGGTGAAACGGAACATGGGGGCTTTAGATAATTTAGTATGCGGATCACTTCTTGCGCTCAACCTTTGGGTTGGCATGCATCCCTTCTCTATTAAACTTGGCCTTTTTGCATTCTGAGCATTGCTTCATATCTTTTATGGTTTCCCAGTTGAAGGGCTCTAACAACGGCCGAGTTGCTCGCTATTTGACGGGGCCTCATTGCGGAGATTTGGATCGCACATCAAAAGGTTTTGTAGTTGAAATGAACTCTTTGTCTCGCCGGGGCATGTCGGATAAATAAGCTCTGGAGCAGAGGTCTGAAGCATGCGGCCTGAAACGGCCCGGGACACTGCCCGCGAGCGCTTATAATGGCACGCGTCGTAAATACCGTAATGGTTTTACGTCATCAGTCTTTCAACTCCTGAGTTTTTTTGGGTTTTTTTTCGTCTTCGTCATTGCCTTTCTTCTGTTTCTCATGTTGATCACGTTTATGACAATCCTGCGACTAAACTGCATGGGCGAGCCTAGCTCAGCAGTTCTGGTCTTAGCTTCTGCATAGACGTCAAAAAATGGCACCGGAATGCGAGTCTTTATTTTTTTTTTTAAGTTGAGTGACGGGGACCGACACTGTGCCCTGTTCTGTTGAAAATTGCTAGCACGTCCTCAGGGTGGTGCCATTTTAAACCTTTTTATCACGTCCGTCTGGTATGGGTCCAGACTAGTCGCAAAGAATTGAAACCTAGAGATATCTGGCAAAACTGTCAGCTTACAAGAAGCAGGTAGCCCGAGGACCCTTCTCTAGAAAATTTCTGGGTGTCGCCGCTTTGCAATGTGAAGCTCCACTGTTGCTTTTCTCTCCCTCGAAACCTTTTTGTCCTTCCCCAACTCCTTTCCGGTGGCCCTCAACTTTTTGGGGGCTGGATATCTGGCCCCCATAATGGACTGAGTTTGAGTCCTCTCCTTTAGCCAGATTAGGAGCCAACGCTCCTCTTGCGATGTCTCGGTTCTAGGCCATCGGACTCCACCATATGGCACTGAACAGAAGGAATTGTCGTGGATTTGCTGTTATGCCAAGGGTTTTTGTTGAAAATAAGGATATTTCTTATTTTCAAGAGAATTCGACTGAAATTATCACATTATTTTTATAAATCAAACAGTGCTACGATGAAAAGTTATATCGCAAAACATGCATTGAAACGTGCAAATTGTTTGTAGTAATTTTTTTTCGTGCACAAAATGTTTGTGATTAAGCAATTACGTTCGCTATTTGAAGATCATTTGTGTATGCAGAATAGATTATGAAGCTGTCTACATGCTTCCCAAAAGAAGTTCTTTCTTTAAATTGTTAGTGTTTACAATTTTCTTGTTTCGCAAAAATCGAATATTTGGTCCGCCGTGTTTTATACTCAGCAATGCACCTCGAACTAAGGCTTTCTTTGCCTTCACAGTATGCCGGTATGCAGATTGCTTTATTCTCATTTAGTCGGCCAGCTTTTTTACACTGAATTCTGTCTGTTTTTCCCGGACGCAAAACAACTAGACAGATTCTGCAAGAGCTCTTTATGCATAACAGCAGCTTCTAAACGTGTCTGCTTTGAGTCTGTGTCCCCCTTTTGTCGCCTGTCATATCCGCATGCCCGGTTGCCTCTTCAACATGAGAAATCTCCCAAACGAAGAGTATTTTTCACAAATGTAGCTCGCATACCCGATAAATAGTTCCGTTTTCGCATTAACAACAGCTATTCCGTCACCATTAAGTTCCTTTCATCCGAGCATTCACCAAATCGCTTCTCATTTTTAAAGCGCAGCTCCTAGGTGCCCGTTTCCGGCTTGAGCGGTGTCGGCGTCAGCGTAACTGCGCGGTGCATTATGAGAACCGTCCCATAATGCACGGTGCCGAAATGTCTCTGCAACGTTTCGGTGGAAATCACGTGCCGAAACGTCATCGTGACTTCCACCGAAACGTCGCGTGACGACACGCGTTTCGCGCGTGAAAGAGGGAGGAGGGAGGGGCATGACCTCCTTTTCTCCTCCTCAAGAGCTGCACTCTAAATCAGCGTTACAAAAAGTTGTAAACATCCTCTTTTAATTTTATTTTTTTAATGTTTTTGGGGGGAGGCTGTTGCATCCTGTCCTTGCTGCTGGGGCTACCTTGCGGTGATGTTTCAGCTATCCGCGTTGCGATTTGAAGGTTGCAGAGAACCTCCTCCGCACATCATCTCAGTCAGATATGTGACACGCCGGTTGCCAAGACTGCTACACCAGGCCCACTACAGCTGTACATTCGCAAGATTGTTTGGGCAAGGAACAGACGCACCCGGGGTATCTGCAGGAAAACACTCAAAGCATTCTCTCTGCTCGTAAATCGTTACCATATTAGACGGCCTGGGTTTGAGCATCAATGGGACCTCGTGTGGGTCCTCGTGCTCGGGGCGTCTGGTCCCACCTGTTGGGACACTTGCACATGCTTCCTGCCATGAGAGCGGTGTTGTTCGCTCTGCGCTTCTCGTCTCTGGAGGCTTCTCGTCTCCAATCTCTGGAGGCTTATTTCTTCACTTTTGGCACGAACAGCCACTATACTCGATCTGAAAAGGTTGAGAAAGGGTCGCTTATAACATTGTCTGAATTATTCCAAGCCCACGAGATAACATTGTCAGAATTATTCCAAGCCCACGGAATTACGTTGTCAGAGTTATTCCAAGCCCACGGAAGAAGAATGAGGTGTAAAAAGATGAGCTGATATATACAGATGGGCTGTAGGGCTACCGGGTATGTAATGCCAGTGTGTTCTCGTCATATGCAGTTATGAGCGGCTGCAATGCAGTCAGTCAGTCACAAAAGCAAATGTGTGAACCACACTTTAGAAGTCATAGTTGGGAAGAGGGTGAAAAGCCCCTTTTCTTAGGGATTGGGCGTGGTGAAAGGCATGGCACGGCAAGGCTGTCCCCAATGGACACCTAAGTGGCAGTTTGGAGCATGCTGTAAAATTCAGAAAAGTGGAGAAAAAAGTCTCAAGGTATACCAAAGCACTTCTTATGAGTTGCGAATGTGAAAGCATGCACGCCGCTCTTCGCTCCCTTCTTCAATCTGCGGCGCACAACGCGCTGACCTTGGGCATGGCATGGTGGAGCCGCTGCCTCGCAGATACGCAGCGCCTTCGGGTGAGCGATTGTTCAAACTGTCGTGTGCCTTGCGGCGCGAGGAAGGAACAGGCAGCAACGTAGTTCCCAGCAGAACGAACCCCTTGGTTTATTCCATGCGCCGTATATATTGCCACGCGCCGTACAACCGACAAGAGGCGAGCGAAAGGGGTGATTACTTATAATGCAGCAGTGTGATAACACAGTAAGGATGACACCACACAAACTGACGCACAGCGGCCAATGGGAGCCTCGTCGACGCGCACCAGCCAATGGGATTGAAGTGTAAAAGGTACCGTTGGCTAGCTTTGCGCGTGGTTTCATTAAGGTGCCATATTGCATGGTTTCAAAGCTGATGACGTCGGCTTGCTCCACGAGACAGTTAATGCTTTCGCATTAAAAATCCTTCCCTCCGCAGAGGTGTCATTTTTTCTACCTGTACTTTAGACAGCACTGCCTGTAACTTGCGAGCTGGAACATTTAAAGTCTGGGTGTTTCTTTCTGTTGAGCCATGAGATCAATGCTCAAGGGTGCATACTTTTTATTTGTATTTGTTTGTCCATATATTTCTTGCTGCAAAAACACCATTCAAATTGGCAAGTTCCCCACATGGGTTGTGTAGTGTCGCTATGTTTACATCGAGAGAAGTGCAGAAGAGTCTTCAATACTTGTTGGGTCTTTGTAGAGCTCTCCTCTACATCTAGAATTCTATGCATCATTGTGAAGCTTGAATATGAGTGATGAAGATGGTTGCACACTAATGAAGGGGCTATGCATCCAGATTCCCATGTCTCCACTCTAAAAGTAGAAGCCATTGATTGATTGTCTAACTCTGTGGATTTCCATGCTGTTCTTGATCATTAGGTTAGTTGAATCAATAGTCTTCACTGAAGCCTTTCTCTGAAACGGAAAGAAGCTCCCGATAAATGGAAAGCACATAGATAAATGTTGAAATGCTTGTCGTATTGCCACACCCAGCAGAAAAGGTGGCGAGAGTATTGCAAAAGGGGCAGCTCACTGTTGGAGACTGCTGCAGTGTGGGGCCAAGATGTTGTATACTCCATTTCACGATAACTTGGCAAACTGTGGAGGCTGCAGCCCCCGCGACCCAGTAAGGGCGTTGGAGCAAGGCACGTGATGACACATCATGGTTGAGGTCACGGAGACGTCACGGAGACCTCGTTACCACCACAACAACAGTGCCGTCCGCGACAAAAAGTAGTTTTAGGCTTCCTTTTTTTTTTTTTAACGACAATTGAACTTGCGCGATGGCATTTTTATTAACACTACACTACGCTACACGACACGGGAGAAAGACGAAGGCGTGCTACTTTTCAACGGTACTTAATTCGGGTCAACCCTTTTCCGAGAGCAACGTTGCTTTTTGAATGATGTTTGCATGACCGCAGCCCTGTAATCAATCGCTCCCGCTGACAACATCGCCCTGTTATTGGCACCCACCATGGATTCCCGGGTAAATTAAGCGTATGGTTGCCTAAAAACTTTTCCCGACAAGCTCGCTACTCTAGCAGACAGCAATGTTGGGGCTGTGGACGTTCATCTGGAATTAGTCGGTTTCACGGCAGACGATACTTGCCCAGCAGACAGCCGGTTCCTCTGGGCCTCACATAGGATGCAGTTACACGAACGTTCCCATGACGTGTTGTCACAAGCTTTGCTCAGACACACCTATTGGGGCAGGGGCCATAGCCTCCACAGTTTGCCGAGTTATCGTAAAACAGAGTGTAGGATGTCGTCACCATTGGCAAAGGCTTTGGTTATGTCAGCGAAGAAAAGGGAGTGGCGAGTTTTTTAAATTAATATTTTCTCTGCAGCAGTTTACACGGATCCTTGCTACCACATTTTGCATCACTAAGCAAAAATACCACGTCACAGTGTACTTAGCCAAGACTTGCAAACAAATCACACAAGATGAGCAAAAGAGCAGCCCTCTTTCTATAGCGGTGGCGGCTCCGGAAGATCCGGGAGACAACCTGTGAGGATGACATGCACACTCAAGAAGTCGGTGCCTTGACTTACAGCAAGTCTGCTGGAAACACTGAACAAGGAATGGCGTTTTCCTAGAGACAGTGATGTTTTGTAGTTTTGGGTGCAGAGGAAGGAATGTTCCAGCACAAGTAGTCCTTGGAGTATGGGCCACTCTGTTCAGCATAAAATAGGCTTTCATGTTTCCTTTCCACTGGCATGCTTGATGATACGCCGTCAGTTAGCAGCTACATCTTGATTCTGAAGTCCCGAAATGCATAAACCAAGGCCAAAACAGGCTCGTTATTGGTGTTCCGTACAATTTGTGAGCAGTTTCCATTTCCACTCTTCTAGTATTTAATGTTTCGACAAATATTGAAACAGATGCGATCTATCTGTCCTCGGTCCTTTTCTTGGCACGGAGTGCGACTTGGTACGGACCAGTATTTGTTTAAACCGGAACTGAACTGTTTTTCTGCTCCTGACTCCGCGGTCTTTGTTCCTTGATTGGTGACCTGGGTGAGCGTTCCCCACCCTCGGCGTTCCACCGAGCACAGGTGCGTGCTTCCCATTCATAACGTGGCCACAGCTGTGGTCTCCTTGTGGCTTCTTTCCCTCCCCCGTGCGGATGTCCCCCTCGCCCTCCCCATGCCGTTGGCACTTCGGAACAGCTGTGCGGGGACGGATGGATCGGCTCCACCTTGGCAGTTGCGGACGTACGATAGGCTGGACTCGCTCGGCCTCTTTATTTACTCACCCCGTTCTGTGGCGATGGAATGCTGGAGGATGTTCTCGCACCGACCCGCCGACTGATCTGCCATCGTTGTGGTTGGGAATCGGGAATGAGCTGAGCACCTTGACTTGGAGGCCCGATGTGGCGCCGTCTCTTGGTGAGGTGGTGCTGTGGAACTAGCGGCTTTGACTTCCTAGCGTCTCGGTGCCCGTTTGGTGGTCGTGTTTCTGCGAAACCGAGATGGTGGTACTTGAGGGTATGGTGTAGTTGCTGAGAGTATGGGAGCGGCAGGGCATCTCTTTTAAAGGCGCTCATTGCCTTTTGTTATGCTTCAACTGTGCGTGCACGCCGGAAGGCCACGAGACACCGAAGCGACATTGAAGGCTGTAAGTTTGTGCTGGAGACGGTGCAACCAGTGCACCTCCCTGTCGTTCTCGTCCTCTGCCTACCTTCAGCCTTGCTGCTGGAACACCCCCCTGTCCTTCTGAAGTCGTCCATTTCTTGCTCTCCTCACGGTTGTCACTACCTGTCGCTTTCGCTGAAACTATCGAAGTATTTCCTGAACCGCTTGTTGAGTTTGGCATGTAGGTTTGGAAATTGAGGAGCCATTTCATTTTCAGGTAAATGAAAGCACATCTATATATATATATATATAGAGAGAGAGAGAGAGAGAGAGAACTAGCGCCAGCAGAGGGTGTCAAACATGCGACCTGCGACGGCAGGCAAAAATACTAGTTTCTGCCACTGCGGCTTCTACGCTTCGTAACTCGAGAACACAAAATCTGGGGAACATGCGGTTTGTGCCCTCCTTTATTTGAGAAATGCCCCTAAAACATACCTTTTTTTCGTCAAGATTAAAAGTTAGACCCTTTTAGCCTGCCCGATTTGAGATGAAACCATTATATATTATATTTATTGTTTCCTAGTAGTTAGGTTGACAAGTTGGTCAATGTTACAGCACACTCGAGAAAGTGTCTCTCAAGCTTTCAGACACACAAAGAATAAAACTCTTTGTGTGTTTGAAAGCTTGGGCGATAGTCTTCTGAGTGCGCTGTAACGTCGACCTACATGAACAACAAACCCGCCCAACCTGAAATTTAAATAGGTTGACAAGTTGTTTTATTCTGTTCTTTTTAACCTGTGCTACACTGATCAAGATAGGTGACTTCAACAAGTAGCCAGTAGTGCATATTAGCTTGCCATATACAGTAATACTAATTGCAGGTTGAAGCAGGGGGTCACTGCTGGCTGCCTTCCCCGTGTTTGTCTGCATACAGCAGTTGTTGGCACTGACACTTCCTAAAAACTTTTTTCTTTTTTTTAACTTTAGGGTAATCTTGCAGGTTTGTTTGAGTGGGTCAGGGATAAGCCAAGTGGCGATGTTTAAATTTGAAGGAAATGTAAAGATCGTACAAATTTCCACCAGGAGCACTAAGATGGCGGTGACCAGTTCGGTGTTTGAGCTACGCACGTCAAAACAAACGGTGCATGAGAATTGACACCTGCGATGCCTGGGGTTACAGTGGTCGTCTTATATGCCTGCACCATTTCCTGTGGAAGTACCGCTATGACAATATGTCAACCAACAAAAAAAATTGAAGTTTCGGAAAAAGAAACAATTGTCAGGTGTCGTGCTGGGCTCACTGTGAAGTGACTTAGTACTAGAGCGGTTTCCGTCCATTCACTTTTCTTTTCTTTCCTGGGGGAGGGGGGGGGGGTGCACTTTATCTGCGCTTTAATACTGCAATCCCTGATGACACCTTTTTTTATCATTTTAATTCACTTCGCACCGCGAACGTCACTGGCTAAGCAGGGACAACCGTTATTAGTCCGCTTTTCTAGTTTTTGACGATTGTTCCAAATTCGTTTCTGCTCTTTGAGTTTGTTTAGGATTCCCGCGTGTGCGGGAATCTTGTTTTCTCTCTCGGCATTTCGGGTGCGTGGAGGAGAGGTGGAACGGCGTGGCCATCGGCCATCACGTTGAGGTGGAGAGAGTGTATGACCATCTCGTTGAGGTGGAAAGAGCGTATGACCATTCAGTGACGTCATGGACTTCGCGCGCAGAATTTAAAATAAATCTCGGGCCGTAAATATGGCTCTAATTATTTTTTTTCGCGTAAGTTTAATTCTTTGACACGCGTGTCCCAACCAAACTGTTTAATTTTTTGTTTCTTCAGTGTGCGTAATCTTTAAGGATTTCTTCCTAACCGTGATTACTACGGCCTCGACATTCTCAGTTTGTCATTGTACATAGCTCACTGTGCTAATCCGGCGTCTTCAGATTGTTCAGTTCGTTTCTGCTCTGGTTGTTAATGCTTCCGCTGTAAGCCTTAGGCGATTAGTTCCGTTCCTACGCCTTCGACATTCTCAGTTTAGTCCATTTAGCATCACGATAACGTCACGGGTCCGCCATGTTTAGCCTGGTCCGGCATCTTCTAAGATTGTTCAGTTTGTTTCTGCTCTTTCGATTGGTTCATGTTTTCCGCATTTGTCTCCTAAAGGCGATTTCCTCTGCCCTTTGCTACGAATGCCCCCAAGTTTTTAAATTCAGCTTACTTCGCACCACGAATGTCACTGCCACTGGCGTGTCACTGCCGCCGGCTGTGTCAGCTGCCACCGGCATCTTCGATGATCGTCCGATTTTTGTCCCTGCCCTACGAGTGCGTTCGTGCTCCGTACGTTCAGGCATTTTAATGTCGATTTTTCTATGTCCTTCCTTTGGACAAACTCACGAACATCGTGAGGGTAAGCTTGCCGCCATCTTTAGTTGGGTCCTCCAATCTCTGAGTTGGTGAGCTCTTTGACTTGGTTCGTTTAAACATTTTGTGGGCGATTTACTGTGGCTCTCGTTTGGAGCGGACGCGAGTGACATTCTCATTTCAGTTTACTTCGCGCCACGAATGTCACTGGCACACTGGGCACCATTTTTAGTCGGGGCCTTCCAATCTCCGCAGAATGTCCAAATTAAATTGAATCGTGCTCTCCCGCATTTATTTATTTTATTTTTTTTGTGGGGGGGGGGGGGGGGGGGGAGAGAGGTTTTAGAGCGGGCGGATGCGTGCGAGATTCATATTTTATTCAAGTTTGCGCTACGACCATCTCACTTGCCGCCATGTTTAGTCGTGTCCGCCGTCTTCCAAGATTGTCCGCGCTCTCGCGCCGTAGAAGGCACTCCGCCGAGAAGGAGAAGGAGGAGGAAGAGGTGCGGAGGGAAAGATGAGGGAGAGGCGGCTTGATCCGCGTTGCCAGGCTACGGGCCACGGCGGCAGCGACTGCCGCGTCGTCGCCGCAGCAGCGGCGGCCGAGTGCGCGGCTTCGGAGTACGCACCCCGGGTCAGAGCTCGCGAGTCCCTCGCGCGGGCGGGCGATGGTCGATCCCTTTGGTCAGCCCGGCGGCTGGGGGATTGGCCAGCGGTGGCGACCGCCACCGAGACGACGCTGTGCTGTGCCGCCTTCAGCCCGCGATGCTTCATCATTCAGAAGGTGAGGCCCCTTCGATGAGCCCACGTTTCGGGGCCCGGGGCCCAGCGGGCCTGGGGTTTCCACGCTGCCAGATGGTGACGTTTTGCGGGGTGGGCTAGAGCCGCGCGCTCGCCCCTCCTCGCTCGCGGTGTGCGGGAGAGTGAGGGGGCTCACTCCGGTGTGTGGGGATTTCTTTTTGCGTGCGTGCCTGCAGCAACAAGTGGAAGAATTTGGTTTCGCTGGCGGCTCGGAATCGTGTGCGTGGCTTACGCGTCCCTGCCCTACCCATGCCCTACGCTCCGCCAGCCTTGTGGGGGGAAAATCCCTTCCGGGTTTGAACCCCCTCCCTTCTTACAGCCTGTCGTTATTTGAACTGGAAGGTCCGTTTCTTGGGGTCTCCATATCTCCATATGATCTCCATATTTCTTGATGTCGTTAGTTTTGGGGTTGAAAGCAACGGAAATTCTTGCGAACTTTGTATTGACCCGCACTCTGCTTGGGTCTGCAATGGCCTGCAGTATTGTACACTCATATAACCCTGCCCTTGCCCCTGTCATTATTTGAACCGGAAGATCAGTTTCTCGTGGACATCGGAACACGGTGCTTGATGATATCCGGATTGGGTTGGCATGGTCAGTTTTCATTTTCCCGGCCATGTCTCGCGGAAAAAGAGTACGGTCGTCGTATCGGTTATTAATCTACGATAATTTCGCTGACTGCTTGGTTAATCGTGCCGAACTTCTCTCCGTGTGCGCGGTTTGGCTCGCGGCGATTGGTTGCGGTAAATGTGCTCGTAGTCCTCGCTAGATTTTTCTTTTTTCCGTTTTTACGATTTCTTTGCTGGATTGTTCGCTTCGTCGCATCAACCGCGTACATCCCGTGTTTTTTTTTTTTATTGTTGATTGGTTGACCGTTTTGTTTCTATTTTGTTCGTGCCAATGCATTTCTCCCTAAATTTAGAGGGGAAATTGATACCACGAGACCTATACACGAATTCAGTTTGTCAGCTAAATTTAGCGGGAAAATTAGTCGCGCGACCGGACGTCACTGCGCATGCAGACGAATTCAAATTCTCTGCTAAATATAGCAAAAAAAAAAGGACGTCACGTGGTGGATTTATTTTTCCCGCTAAACTTGGCGGGAAAGTGGCGTCACGTGACATATACGTTGACTCAGCTTCCCCCGCTAAATTGAGCGGAATATTGACGTCACCTGGCCCACACAGCAATTCAGATACCCGGTAAGGTTAACAAGAAAATATTGTCACCCAGACACCAATCCAGTTTCCCCGCTAAATGTAGCGGATAAATATACGTCGCGTTAGACGCCGATTCCGTGTAATGCATTTCATGCAATAGAAGACTTTGAGGGAAAAGGTCGCTGCCAATTTTTAGCGTTTCGCTCATGTACCACATTTTCCGGACTGTCACCTGCACCCGATGTGTAGTCTGCAACCTAATGCATGTCCCGCGTGCAATTTTTTTTTTAACATATGCGTAGAATGGGGTTTTTATCATACGGAAATCATCATTAACATAATCTGTCATTCCCTAAAATTCGTCGCGGGTCGTCGTCATTAACGGTATTGGAAATTAAAAAAAATTAAAGCCGTTTACAATTCACCTGTAACGCCAGATTAGGGCGCAGCTCTAGAGTTAGAATCTGGCGGAGGATGGAAGGGTACTGAGGGATAGGTGACTCCCTGAGGTCACGTGACCTCAAGGGGTAACTCTCATGACCCTCGTGAGGGTAACCCTTTGAGGGTGACTAACCCTCGTGAGGGTAACCCTCGTGACGTCATTACGGGAAACTTCCCACAATGCAACGTACGGTTACGCCGACGGCGACGCCGCTCAAGCCGGGAAACGGGCGCCTAAGAGCTGCGCTCTAAAATAAGTCCGTGTATAGTTTCGAGTTTTCAACGTGGCTCGCACCGACCTCACATCGGCTGCCATTGTGGTGGACCAGCTGCCGAGCGCATAAGTACCTTCTAGCAACACAAATATCGCGCCCTCCGAATTTTTTTTTTTGTTCCTAGGCAAAAACAAGTAGGGATGGCCACCAGCATGGTGCAGTGACGTCACGTGCAAGCCGCGAGTGGTCCGCGGACTGTACACCAACACACTGTTTCCACACAGTCCGCGCTCGCCCGCACCAGGGGCCCTAATCTGGACACTTGGCGGGAATGTCTGCGGGAAATCTGACGCCCGTGATTTGGCCAACGCCACGCCTGACCTCGGCGCCGGACAATCGTAGCCGCCGGATTCCTCGCAGACTTTTTTTTTTTTGCTCAGGACCCCACGCGAGAGCAAGCGTATGCGATGGATGAATGGATACAGCTGAACCCTTTTAGTTGGGCGGCGGTGCGCGCCACCTAGCCAAAGCTTCTAAAGCCAACAACTGAACCAATCTCGGATTGAAATCTTGTTTCACGGACAAGGGCAAAGAATCCCGCGTCGCCGCTGAGCACGGAACATTCATCTACCGTTCTCCACAGCCGAGCGTTACGACCCGTGTCACGGTGATGCCTCTGTTCGCAAAACCCGGTGCGCAGTGCCGGCTTTTGACACGTCACGTGTCCTGTGAATGCGCCAACCTTTTGCTCTTTTTCTTTCTTTCTTTTTTAAAGCATGAATTGCTTTTTGAACGGAATTCCTCAATTCCCAGCCCCACATTCCAAACTTTCATCCGTCCGCGCGTTTATTTCCCACTAAATTTAGCGGGGGAAATTGACGTCACGCGACGTCAATTTACAAATATTTTCCCCGCGAAATTTGGTGGAAAATTCGATGTCATGCAAGCCCTATACACCAGTTCAATTTTCCTGCTAAATTTATAGGAAAATTTGTCACGTGACATATGCACGAGTTCAGTTTTCTCTTTCGATTTGGCGGGGAAATTGATGTTACGTGACCAATTTAGTTTTCCCGCTAAATTTTACGGGAAAATTGGATGTCACGGTGACCTTGTGGCTTCCTGGCTAAATTGATAATGTGTAGTTTCTTCTTCACTCCCCGATACGACCGTTTAATGTCTTCGAAGCAAATTTACTTTGTGCCCTACTATACTTTCGAGAGAGAAGAGTAGGCAGTTCTTCATTGCGATGTTTTGTTTCTTTTCAGAATTCTGGAAGTTCGGCGGCGGAGCGCATGTATTTGGACAAGTACTTTGACGTGAGTCTCCTCGTAATGTTGTTTCTTCCGCGATCGGCGGGTCCGTGCCTCGCCTCAGCGGCTTACGCGTTGTTCTTTCCCGGTGCAGACGAAACCGACCACGCAGAGTCTGAACCCCAACGCGGACGTCTTTTACAGCAAGAATGCGCTGGCACAGCCTGAGGACGATGACGGTGAGTGCTCTTCTTTCTTTTGATCGCCCACTTCACTCGAAATTGTTTCGAAATATCGGTTGCTATACGTACCCGCGTGGAAGTCGCGGAGTATTTACTACCGTAAACGACTTAGTTTTCGAACATTTAGCGGTTCTCGAAACTATCGCAAAATCAAAGAACGGAACGGAAAAAAAAAAATTGCGATCACGTCACTTCAAGATTTGTAGTAAAGAAAGTCCGGCTCCACGCGGAGCATTTACAGTATGGAGCTGCATTTTAGATTATATACGTTACCTTATCAAGACGTGCGCGTTTCAAAAGCCAAAAGCATAAACAATGCGCAAAACTTCCGTCGCTTTTTTTTTTTTTAGGTGAAAACGAGTGTAGAGGTATGTGACAACGGGCAACTCTGGAGGAGCAGCCGGTTTAACGGTTTCTCTGCTAGGTGGCGCAAGCTACCGCCCGATAGAGATTGTGTAGTCACTCCCACCCATCCATCGTGACGGGTACTAGCGCGGGCATTAGAGAGTTTTTGAAGTAGATCGTTCCGTTATCGATACGATGCATGTTCAAAGGAGGCGGTGGTGTATCGGGTGTCGTTATGGGGGTCGTCGGAACGATCTACTAAAACTCTCTTCTTTATAGTATCGAATGTCGTTATCGTAGTCGTCGGATCGGTCTACTAGCACTCTGGAATACGAGCTGCAGCAGCTTAGGGACCCCACTTTCGACTCCCCGAAGGCCGCTGTGATTGCAGACGCGGAAAAAGGTCCCAGTGGGTGTTGCAGCTGCTGTTTGTTCATGGAGGTACGGGTGCTTGCGAGTCCCAATCATGGCATCTATCTCCTGGTCCCTAAACGTTCTCGGGGCGCACACGCTTCCGCGAAATTCCAACGAAGAGGTTCAAAGAGGATTACGGCGGCCTTGTGCCGACCTTGGAGCCCAGATAATCCCCACTGAGCAAAGAAGGGAAATTCCGGGAGCTAAGTCTAGGTCACCGTGTGCTTCTGTGGAAGCCAGCAGCTTCCTTGCCTCAAGCCCTGTTCTCCGCAAATTTAGTTTTAGTTCTAAAAATGGCATATGGGACTGTTAAAAACAGTGCACCCTTTTCGAGTAGCGAGCGCCGTCGGGGTTTGTCTGCGAGGTACAAAATGCGAAGGGCAGGCCAAGCTGCCTTTGCCCCTCCGAACACATGGACATCGTGCCGTGGGTTTGCATCGAAGTTTGTGCCTCGCACTACCTCGAAAGTGAATCGTCGAAAAAGACGAAATACGCGCAGAGATGGGTGCTGACGACGCTGGTCATTCAAGACGGCTTCAGGTTTCTAGATGGCGCGATCTACCGCCCGTTATGAGAGTAGAGCCTTTAGCATCCATCCATCTCTCTGAAAATAGCGACACCGGGAAGAAAGGTCCGGGGAAGAAGCTTGTAATCATGCGCGGAAGCTTACTTCAAAAGAGGTCGGTTAGAGTGTACCTTGCACCGATAGGGGTTTAATTACGGTCCCTGGCTGGTCCTCTTGAACAATTCCTGTGCCCTGCCTTCCTCCTGCGCTTTTTGCGTCCTCCATTGCGGATTACCCCCGAGCCATCTGTAGAAATCTTTTTGTTTGCATATTTTTTTCTTAGCTGAGACAAAGGAAGGATTGGAAGTATAACCAGCTGCTCCCCCAACTGCTGTTTTCACAGGTGGCTGCAGTTCTTTAGAAAGTCGTAATTTGTTTTTTTTCAGCAGTCCGGAAGAAGAAAACAGCTAAGCTTATTGTGTGTTTGTAGGAGGCAAATCCATCTTTTAAACGTGTCGCTCATCAGTTAAAAAAAAATTAAATGCAGAAACTGATTCAGAAAGAATAAAACACGTAAAGGACGAACAAAGAAACACAGTTCTGTGTGTGTCTGTGTTCGTCCTTTGCGTGTTTTATTTCTGTGTATTCTGTGGTTTTTCAACGCGCTCTGCTACGTGTTCTTTTTATATAGTTTCATGGTGTAATAATTATAATCACTCTGTCTGAGCGTTAAAAATATATATATATATATTAAGTTAAACAAAACATAAAAACTACCGTGAGCTTGTGTGTGTGTGTGTGTGTGTGTGAAATTGATGGTAGGCTTGTGGCGCGCTTACTGCCGTCTTGCCTAATTTCGGACTCGGAGTCGCCCAAAATTAGCGCGAATAGCAAGACCTAAGGGCGGAACGTTGTCTCATGCACTTCTATAGAGAGTAAGAATGTCAAGTGCCTGACGAAACCACATCACTCTCTTCCATAGCCTCCCGTCTCTTCGCGCATTTATCCATGTAAAAAAAAAAGTTATATTTTTTTAATATATTTTATTACTTTTTATAAAAAATAACAAATCGCGTTTTTTGTTTTGTTTGTAAGGTATCGTTTTGTTTGCTGCTCGAGTAGCCGTAAATTGCTGCGCTAACTGTGCGCGCGTTTGGTTCCCGTGTAGCCGGGGCTTCGCGTTACCGGTCAGCTGCGGATTTCCGGCGTTTGGTTGTGAGGAGGCAGGTGTGCGTTCTTCCTTTCTTTCTTTTCTTTTTTTCTTTATGTCGGCGCGTCTGTTTTGTTCGTTTCCTCCGGGGTTGGCGATATGCACCATGTAATGATTGGGCGAAGAAATGAAAAAAAAAAAGTATATATATATCGTCGTTGATCTACTGTCTGAAGTACGTGTGCAAATAAACAAATCGAAAAATCGCAACGTAAAATATTAAGTGTACATGTTTGATAGACGTATGCGACGAGCCGTTCGAATCGAGTAGCTTGGCGTCATTCGTAATCTTTACACTGGAAGGAAAAGCCACGTCGCACCGGCTCTCTTTACGGCGTGGATGCTAGGAACGACACCAGGAGTAGGAAGCTGCCTCGGGCGGCAAAGTTCGGAGGGTGGGCCTTATAGACTTTTTTTCTAGAGCTGACCTCGTGTACGTCGGTACTGCCTTTAGTGCTCTATACTCAAGGCAGTACCGCCGACCGCTGTTGAGCGAGTGATCCCGTCGCCTTTGGCGTCCTAAAGGCCGCTGGTGTCAGTGCTGCGCGCCGGCAGTTGCTTCCAAAGGGCCGCCGCACGAGGGACGAGCCCTTTGTGGAGAGAGAGTGACGCATGTGCCGCTGCTTGGACAAACACCGCGCACGAGGGGGCTTTAGCATAAACCACCTCATCGGTGTGACCCCCTCTATACCCCCTCCCCGTCATACGTGTATCGCTTATCTCCGTGCAGTTTCCTGCAGTTACGGAAAAGATCGGAAGAATTCACGCTCGGCGCATTTTTGACGAAACCTGCAAAAAACTGAAAGGGAAAAAAAAAAATTCTGGTGCATTATTTTGCGGTTATGGCCGTTTTTTAACGGCCAAAGTTACGGCCCTCGCTCATCCAATCGGAGCGAGCCACGTGACCGTCGAAGGGGGCTCCAGAGGGGACACGTGCCTTGCCCCGTTGCCACGTGGTCGGTGAAGCCTTTAGTCAGCCGGAACCGTGGAGCCACTAATGGCGTCGGCTCACGGAGGCCGCAGCATTGCACCCCTTTGCGCGGGATGGAGTGAACGGAAGTTTAATGGCGGAATTACACATTTTCTCTGCACCAGGAAAAGCGAGCGGCTTTGGAAACATTGAGCCAAAAAACGGGCAATTCATTCTAACAAGTGTTCGCCCTTGTACGACACCTTTTATCCGCGAGGTCGAGAGTGCGTGAAGTTAGGTAATCTTGTAGAAAGGCTCCAAAATTTACGCCATTAGTGCGGAAATATTGGGAGATTTCGAGACTGCCCCTGGATGACCCTGACTTTTGCCAAGAAATTTTGGAGCCTCTGGAAAAGTCCGGGAGATGTCTGTGAAATCGACAGAAACTTTTGTCAAGTCGTGGAAAAGGGCCGTTGTGGACGTAACGGTGAGACGCGACGAAGCGAGACGGTATGATGGCATGGGTAGCCTTCGCGTTGAGGAACAGTTGTTGCCCGAGGCGTCACTGTAGGCAGCGTGAACCGCCACCGGATTCAAAGCCAAGAGCCCGAACAGCTGCTGGAAGCCCTTACAGTCTGTTTTAGTGCGAAAGTATTATATGCCCCATTACGCGGAATTCCGGCGTAGTCGGCGGCGTGACCGTGCCATGGTACCAAAAATGGCCGGCGGCGCAAAAAGTAAAATCGCGTCAAAAAAATGCTCGGATTGAAGTCAAATTTCGCAGGGAGGTTCCTGTAAACAAAGTGAATGAATGGCTTTGAAAAAGCAAATTTGGGTACATTTTTCGGTCCGAGTAGGAATCGAACCCGGTGATCTCATGCGTGCGTCACCAACCACGTCCTCTCAATCGACCTCATCCCACCGACACCAAACCGCAACCGTTACGGCGCGAAGATTGCACGCCAAATGCTTTCGCCTTCCCACACGTAAGCAGTCCTAGTGTCCCTGCCGAATTTTCTTGTTTTGGTAATGGTCAGAAGATGTAATCGAATTCTTCGGAGAATAATAGATGTTTAGAGAGAGGGTCTTGGGTTTTCCGCAAAGTATATTTTACGTGTTGAAATTGTGATCACATAGAATCCGCGCGTCTATTCGGTATTTGGGGGATAATTGCCTATTCATTCCGCGGAATGGTTTCAAGAGAAACGTAATGATGCCATTTGTACAAAATGTGGCTACTTAAAAAATCGGAGGAAAAAAAAAAAGGCGGATTGCGAGCCAGATGTGAGCGAGTAGGTTGTTGGCCTTGAAACGTCCCGGTGTCGAACCGCTTTATTTTTAACCCTGCCCGGACGCGCGTTGATTTGCATTTTGTATCTGCGTTGTTTGTCGGGATCCAGGTGAGCTGCAAATCGAGCTGTACGGGAACGCGAAACTAAAAATGAACGCCGGGTGAGGGTTTCGGTATGTCGATGGAGGTGTGCAGTGCTCGACACTTGTTCCTCAAACATAACTTAAGCGCGCTTTTTTTTTTTTTTTTGCTTTGAAAGAGTAGAAACGTATCACTTGGCACTTTCCGCAACTATTGCGGTTTTAGTGACAATACATCAATACTAAGAAGAAGAAGAAAAACGGCCATGGCTTGTTTGCGTTAACGGTGTCCAGGAGTGTACGTACAAGGATCAATCCGTGTCGCGTCGTCAAATATGTCGCGAACTTTTTGTCGAACCTGAAATTACACTGGCTCGGCGAAACTTCGAACCCTTTAACGAGATTTGACGAAGTTCGGCTTACGTCCGGGGGTTTGCCCAAATTTTCTGGGGGTAATTATTTATAATAGCGAGTTGGTTTCACACGCACTGGCACCGTTCGAGTTCTCTCCCAGAATGCATCGCACTCGCGGAGTGTCGAACGGAGAACTGGCCTCAAACAAACTTGCCAAATACACAGAGTGCAGAACACAGATGCTGCCGCCATCTATGTTGTAGAAAGAGTACCGACCTCAAACCGAAACTAGCGCCTTTCTGTTCGGCAGTGATGGGTGGGAATGCGAGAGTGCAGTCGCTACCAACGTTTGTCTATAAAGGTCGGTCGCTGCAACCTGTAGTTTTTATTTGCGATGACTTCAAGCAACTCGGCTGTCGTAGAGATATTACAGACGGCGTAAATTTCCGCAACCAGCTGACTACAAGGCAGCTGGGGTTTACACTGGAGAAAACTGATGATGCTGTCCGCGCAGAACTCTTGATCCGTTTGAGCATGGTATTATGCGTGACCCACTGACAGACACTGGTGTACGGCTTAAAACTAATCTGTTGGAATATCCAGCAAAACGTTTCGTGGGACTTTCGATTTCGATCGTAGCTACAGGTGGATCAGATTTTAGCCTTGGTGAGGGCGTCGAGAGCGAGAGCTTCCTCAAACAAAATACGACAGGGCAAGATAGCTGACGTAGGTAAATGTTAAACATGATGATGTTGCCCAAGCCTCGGGTAAAGTCACTATGTTTAGCTTTCTCGGATGCGTATTGGGCAGTCGCAGTGTTTCTGCTGGTGGATCTTTGTCGACAAATGTTCAATTTTTCACCCGCACACGGATGGTGATAAACATCTCGGGGGCCGCTGATGCGTTTGTTCTGAGCATTTCTTCGCACACTGGTATATTTCATCGTCTGTACGGCAACAGAGCTACTAAAAACTCGCAAATAAAGCACGGGTTGTCAATTGCTTCCTTCATGAAATCACCATACGCTCACAATTCAAGCTCGTGTTTGATTCCGTCGCCCGCGAAACACGATTTCTATCAGAAAATCTTTTTTTTTTTTCGTTCCCGCTGTACGAATGACACATCGTAGCAGACGACCCCTTGTCGTCTGCTCCCGCTCCTCCCCGGAGCGGGGCATGACGGGATTGCATTTGGGCGCCCGCTCGATTTCCTCGGTGCAGAAAGTGCATGCACGCGTGGGGTGCCGCCGCTGAAACGAACTCGGAGAGTGCAACCACTCGTGGAGTGTCGGCCGAAACGAACCCGCTCCACGCTGCGAGTGGGCACGCGTGGCCACGAGTGCCGTGAAACGAACTCGGTATAAGATGGTTTATTTCGCGAAACTTAGAACGCTAGCTGAGTAAAAGTTTCCCTGCTTACAAGTCGTTGCAATCAGTTCAGCGTGATGATTTATATACCCGAGGCTGTGGTAATAAAAGGGAACCATCAAACAGTTAAAGGGAAACTGAAGCGGTTCTGGATTTGAGTAAAAGCATTTAGATATTCTTCATTTAATTCGGCAAGGAGTTTTCGGAATCTCCGCTCTCGCGCATGGTTGCAATAGGCCTCATAGACCCTTTCCGAAATTCAGTGCCATCTGGTGGTTCTTAAAGCTGTTCAGGTTTTGCCATATCAATGGCGTAAATGAACTTGTATCAGCACCGTCACTTTTGCGGTGCTCCTGTGCATTCCTATGGGAAAACGCGCGTGCATTTTGTCTCTTCGCCGAAAATAACACGGAACACTTTGGTTATTTGGGTTGTACCGAATAGTATGTACCTTGATTAACACTGTGAAAGTGTAATTGCTTTAGTTAGCGCATTTTTATTCATCAGTGAACGATGTTTAACTTCGCTACGTTTCAGTCCCAAACGTGTGTTCCGCAGCAGGTGTGTAAAAACAAGCGACGATTCGAAGTAAAATTACAATCGAAAGGAATATAGAGTGTGTTCAAGGCTCGCCAGCATTCCGGTGACGCTTATATATTGATAATATGCCAGTCCTGTCACTATATGAAAATGACTCCGTCGTGCATGAGCGGATAAACACATTCAAAACGTAGAGAATAAAGTCCGTGGGCTATGAAAGGTATCTCTTCGTATTGTTTCCTCTGCCGGGCAGCTTTTATCGGGCACTTGTTCTCAAAGATTTCGAGCGTGCGGGTGATATTTTGAGCGTAGAACAAGCAGCTTCGCTCAGAGCAGAAAGAATAAAGCGCGGTACTTTCTTATATAAAATCGGATGGATTACGTGGCCTTCAATTTATTTTGATTGTATACATGCACGGGTAGTTACTGATACAGTGTTACTGCGTAGTTCTTGCCGCCTTCCTTAATTTCCAGATGTCCTTCGTTCGTTTGGCACATATCCCTCATTCTGAAAAGCGCCGACGTCGTGTTCGCGCTAACAGTGTCCGACAGTGCACAAAAATACACGTAAGAAGCCGTTTTAGCACCATTTTTAATGCGGTGAATTTGAAAGAAAAACGCCGTAACTGACCAATTATTTCGTCGGCCTGACTGAGAAATGTTCCAAGCTACCTAGTACGTACGAATTATTCGGGATATTTGCTTTTATGATCGAGCGCAGGGAGAAAATGCACTCACTTTTTCCCATAGAAATGCATTACCGGAAGTCAATTTTGGACTGGTTGCTGTCTGCTTCAATTTGCGTCAGCACACTAGCGCCAGTTGAACCTCTAGCGTACATTATAATAACTCTATGAGTCAAACTGACTGGTGAGATCGGTCTATTGCACGCGCCGCCCACGCGAGCGACACGCGCTGGGCGGCCAAATAATCATTTTGTGACGTAAACGACTGGTCGGAGGTTTTCCCCATGTTCTCTCTCGCGTTTGCGCTTTATTTTGTTTATTCGTGGAAAACAATGTACCGTACGAACAGTGCACCTACCCTCCGCCAGGTTGCTTCAGCGCGTTTTCAATTTCAAATCGGAATTTAATTGGAGGTTGGTTAATTGTTGAATTTAGAAGCGGCGCGGCTTGCGTGACGCAAGCGGCCGCATAATTAAACGGGTTCAGTCGTATCCATCCACCCATTCATCCGTCCATTTTTGCGCATGCGTACAATAGTGAAACACGATCGAAATCGAACGTCGGCGGTTGCGTAACATTGTCTACCCGTAGTCGAGTAATTTCTTTGGCACGACAAGTTTCCTCGTGGGCGAAAAGAGGTTGACGACATCGACCATCCATAAGTATCTCTAGCCAACACTACCTAGGCCCGTGCAGTAGATTTTTGACGTCATCTAAGCGATATCGAGCGAAGAGACCGGTTGGACACGAGTTTTGTGTCCGCGTTCGGGCAAGGCCTTTTCTTTGTGTGTGTGTGTGTGTGTGATTAATTTAACGATGATAAAACGCGTAAGGAAACACTACTCGTTAAAGGGCAACTCCGCTCAATTCCGAAGATTTCGGGATAATGAGTGATTTCGCATTAAGAAGCCCTAGTAAAAGACACTAGGTCATTTGCTTGGCGAAAAATGGGAGATGATATATTTTTAAATATATTTTTAAACGCGAGCAGAAATCGAAACCGACACTTTGGCTCCGACCGGCAACATTAGCCTCGGACCTCCAAGAACATGGCTATCACGAGATGTCACGTGATCCTCTAGGCAACGACGGGCGGGCTTGTGCCGGGCGCAAGTGTCGTCTGCACTCAGCAGCGCACTCTTCACCACGTTTTGCTGTCTACGGCATTCGACGACGTCTGCACAACTGCCGCCTAAATCTGTGCACGTGGTGTCCGTAGTCTGGAGAAAACGCCGAGAGACAATAATCACAAACGGCGGCAGGGCGACGACGGCGGCTGTGACGCGGGACACGGCGGCGGGACGGCCGGACGGCTCCAAGGCGCACTGCGCAGGCGCGTACGCCAGTCACGTGGGCACCGCTGGGCGGAAACGTTGCTGACGTCACCCGTTACGCTTGCCCGGAGAAGTAAAAGGCAAGCAAAAGGGGGAATGGTGATGACGTTTAGCTCAATGTTGGCTTCGGCAACGGCGTAGCTTGACCGCGCTGGTGGTTGCGCCTCACTTCGCCCGCTCGCGTCAACCGATTTCGGCAAGTTGAAAAGTTTGCTGGACCGTGTAAGAAACATTTAGACACAACTACGTCGTAATATCTGACGTTTGGTCTTCCTAGGTGATACTGGAACAATACTGCATTGGTTTTTTTCTTTGAAAACAAATATGAGGTCTGAGTTGCCCTTTAAAGAAGCACTAAAAGGTGTAGTGACACGTTTTGTTGTTGTTTTTTCAGGCAAAAAAAAAAATCGCGGAATATTTACGTTTTTAGACGCAATTTAGGTGGAGGTCACGGCCCGCTCTAAGCCCTGCCCACGGATCAGTGGCCCCGCCCATTACTACTGGATTGGCTTGGCTGCTCGGCCGAACACGCTAGCGGACCCAGTGTCTCCCTTTCGCGACATCCGGTGCGTCTAGTCCGGCGTCTGACAACGGTTGCTAGTCGTGCGAGCAGAACGCGCGGCAGCCCCCGGCATCGTCTGCTCTCCCAACACGCATGCATTCCGTCGTCGTCTGCCATTCCACCAGCGTCCATCGTCGTCTGCAGTGTCCGTAAGACGCGGATATGAGAGCTGGGCGTCGGCGTCCGTTTTCTCCTTCGTCCGTCTGCTATTCCGCCCCCGTGATGGAAATTTCTGCAACGCTCGCAAGACGCGACCATGAAAGCGGCGTTCTAGCGTTTCATCGTGCACGAGCAATGGTCCAATACAAGCGTCTGTCGATGTGCGGTAAACAGCGACCGAGAGGATGAAGCAACGTTACTAGAACCACTCAGTTGGGAAACTGCCATAGAGACTGCTCCGAAAAAGTGGCACCGATCCGTCCACGAGAGCCGAGCTAATGGCGATCCCAACGCCGCCATTTCTCCCGCAGCGGGCAGTCCGGGAACTGCACGTGACTTCCATTTTCGTTGTAATCGGCCATTTTGGGGCCAGAACAGATACTGTGAAAGGGGCTTCGAGGTACCGCCCCCGACTCCCAAGCGGACGCGCCGCGGATTATCACCGTGGTTAATATGTGCCTAACTCGGGACGCGCTACCTGAAATCACCGCTGAGGCACGGTTGTATAAAAACAATATTGATTATGCTGCAAAACCTTGCAAACTTAAGATTCTTAAAAACATCACGCGCCCTCCATTTTGTACCAAACTCAATAAATTTTACTGCAAAAAGAGTCTTTTCCGTTTGCTATTACGCAAAAACATGCTTTCTAAAAGCTCAAGGCGACCGCAGTTACAGACAAATGATACAGAGTGGCGCTGTTGTCGTATTTAGCTCGGTCTCTGTGGACGCTAGCGGCCCAGGTTTCAACGGCGAGTTTCCCAACTGAGAGTTCTAGTAACGTTGGGATGAAGCAAAATAGTTGGTGTGGGACGCCAGGCTTAGGCCAGTCCCGCTACGAAAACAAATACCCGCACGGCGCTTCCCCGGCTTGTTTTGCTGCAAACTCCATCGATTGAGGAGATCTTCCTCTAAACACCTCTGAAAACTCAAAAACGACTCGCGCTCATAAAAATGGACGAGCTCGATAAGCTGTGCTCGTTGAGCATTCCGCAGACTTCGGCAGTCATGTTTGTTAACGTTTCTAACCAAAGCGGAAGAAGCAATATCAGAATACTGTTGAAAACAAGAATAACTCCAACTAGATTATTTGCAAAAAGTTTTTATAAAATTGTTTCTTGATTCCGATTTTTTGGGTTCTGCTATTCGGTGTGTGCCCGATACTAAAAATGTTAGGTGGCACTATACTCGTTTGTACCTCAAGAACCGTAAAAAACGTCGGCTCCCCGCGGAGCACTAGTAATTACCCCCTTTATGTGGAGAATTAAGATATACAATGCATTTTACTCTAGGTATATGTTATATTATTGATACGTACCAGTTTCAAACACCAAATGCATCGCTTCGTTCTCCGGCAACGAAATCTCGTGTAAGAACTACTTCTCGCGGCGTACGAACAACAAGCAAAACTTCCTTTTCTTTTTCCTTTTTTCTTGAGATGAAAACGAGTATAGGTATTATTGCGCACCGGCGCTCACTCGTGATTTTTCTCCGGGACGCGCGCTCGGTCCTGTCGCGTGTGTGTGTGTCAAAGCGTCAGCGGCGTACACTGCGCGCGCTCGCTTGTTTACACGGCGCCGGCCGGAGTCCGTGAAGGTCACGGAGTCGCTGCCGTGGCCCACTCACTCCTGCCCTGCTCTCTCTGAATGGGAGGGGGCCGAAGCGGCCGCCAGAACGACCACCGCGCAGCGCACACCCGCCGCCCCGCTGCTGCAGCTTTGCCCGCAGCGCGTGGGTGTACTGCGGGGAAGTTTTCTCTCGCGGTGGTGCAAAGCGGCGAAGCCGAGCTTCCCCTTCCCGCGCCTACTCGGAAGGAAATCAGAGTCTGACGATCTTTTCTGTTTCTTTTTATTTTGTGTCAGTGTGTTTGTTTTAGGTCCGGCGCTTGAACGCCTGCTAGAACGTTACTTTTAATTCCTCTAGAGGTTGTTGTTTATATATATATATTATTATTTATCCCTGACAACGTTTGTTTTTATCCTTATTTTTTGGTCGACGTCTAAACGCGCTTAAAACGTTTTAGTGCATCTCGTTTTCTATTTATTTTATTTCTTCTCTTTCTGATGGTGGGAAGATGTTGTCGTGGCTTCATTTGCGTGTCTATTAGCTAACGCACCCCTGTCAGTTGGTTTCTTTTTGTTTTCGCTTTTAACTTGTACTCGGCGCTTTTGCTGGCGGCTGGGATCGGCGAAGTGCGCGGCCAGAAGAGTCCGTATGGCCGGTTTTCCGCGATTGGCCAGACGCCTACTGTGACGTTTTACAAAAGGGAATTTACCGCATTTCTTGGGCTTGAAATTTTACCCGGTGTGGACTGTCTACAGGTGCGTATTATAGGGTGATTTTTTTCTCTTCTAGATCGTTCATTGTGACAAGACGCGAGGGATTTTATTAATAGCAGAGTATATTAATGGTAATTTGTGTATGATACAAGCGTCTTTGCGAGCTAGTACACCGGGCATTTTTTTCAGTCTCTGCCTTGTATGATCATTTTTACGTTCGAATCGGGCACTATGTGCAAACTATGCCCCGCGTGCGGACTATCTAAGCGAAATCTTGTATTATTGACCCTAAATTTGCCCCTGTGGACTGTTTGCAATTCCAGCGACCTCTAGGGGACGCCACTGTCGGGCAAATATGGCGATCTACTACCGGTCGTGCCGTGCCACGTGCCAGCTCAAAGCACAACGCTGAGGCATCCGCATCAGCGAGCATTGGACTCGAAATGGTTTCCCCCGCTTTTGATCTTCCGCGTTTCGAACCTGCGTCGATGTGTTTGCGTAAGCGCCAACTTCCAGAGGGCTTGACTTCCTTCGAGGAACCGGTGAAAGGACTGCCTACCGTCCTTTTCACGGTATCCATGAACGTTGATAAACGCGGAACGTCTGGTTCACGTGATTGCGTAGGTTGCGTGCAGAGCAACCTGGGTAACAAGCTGATTCTACGGTTACGACAGAGTTGCCGAGAAACTGTTCTATCACGGCAAACCACCGACAACATGTAATCACGGAAGCGGACTACGCGGTCCGGAGAAATGTGGGGAGCTTGCTTGTCGTGTGACGGAAATAAACGTGACGACTCCAAGCTCGTTCTGTTTACAAACATTGTGTGTGTGTGAAAAAGAAATTGTTCGAAACTGACAAGTAGTCAGGATCACAGCTCGTCACACGACACGGCAAATCCCGGTAGTGACGTCACGAATATGAACCTTAGGAGGGCGTTACCGAAAACGTCTCGGCGCTTACATTTGCTCCGGCTGCATACTGCAGTGTTCACTATTGTGCCACTTCTAGTAAATAATGTCTCGTGTGGAATGGTAGTATCCGAAGGTGCGGTGTAGCGCTGTTTTCTGGATCGGCTTTCAGTGTTGCGCGAATATTCGAAACTTTCGAATATCGGAGCGAATAATCGCTTATATTCGATTCGAAGATCGAATCGAATAAGGCTATTTGGCAACTTCGAATATTTTCGAGAGAGAAAGAAAAACATATATAAAAGCAAAACCTTAATTTAGACTAAGAAAAACAAAAAAACGAACGGAAACGCTATGCATTGAAGTATTTGAAACCCAGGCTGGAACGCGTAGCAATCGAGTTTCTTTTTCGTTCTTTTGCACTCAAGTTTTTAGTAGCTAACACCAAAGCGTCTCTGCAAATCAGTCTCAGCATTTGTTTCCCCCTAAATAAACTCCTCTTTTTTTTTTTGTGGCGACGCTTTTTGTTTAGTATTTGTGATTTTAACTTGGAATTCGCTATATTTTTTTCTGGGAAACGGAAGTGTCCAAATTGCCGCGCGCGCAGCTGGCCAAGTAGGCAGCGCGGCCGTGGCCTAACGGTTGTCGCGCTCTCCTTCCACGCAGAAAGCCAGGGGTCGATTCCTGGCCGCGGGTACGCATTTTTGATGACTCTATTGTGATGTTCTGGTAAATTCGAGAACTGTTTGGCTAATTCGGGGTTAGAATCCTCTACGCGCCGAAACTTCTACGCTCATTGTTCCAGAAGCCCACGCGTGTACAAAGGGGCTCGGAGATGGCACGCCGGAGTCAGTTTCACCCCAGCGTTCGACTCTGCTGTCACGCCGACTTCGACGCCCGCGACGCCTTGCTTTCATCTGTTCCCTTTTTTTTATTTTTGGGCACAAGTTCGCCCCATTAAACGTTAAGTTTCTTCTGTTATTATCGCCTCATCAATTGTCATTCGTGACAATATTAATGAGACGGGACTGTATTGAAATAGGAGTAATTGTGCAGACGAGCTGGTAAACGATCAAGGAAGAGAACCCTTCATACTTCGTCGCGTTTGTGTTTTTTTAAACTATTTGTTTTGTATTTGCTTTGTACTAGAGAATCACTATTCGCACAACCCTAGCTTTCAACCGTCGTACGGGTGGCTATTTTTAGTTAATCTAACGCGCACTGCGGCGAAGGCTGAACACCGTTTCCATATTTACAAATCCGCAGCTTGACGCGGGTCTCGCTTTGGAAAATGAAACGATGACACCGGCACTAGCCAGCGCTTTATTGGATCTGGTTCGTAGGCGGTTCCAACATTTATCCGTACGTTGCGCTAGTCGCTTCTCTAAATGCCCTTTTAAACGCGCTTTTCGGTAGGCGGGTCTATTGTTGTAGTTGCCGGCGACCTTCTTGCGAGAACTCAATGGATATGTTGGCACTGACGCGTCGGTTAGCTCGTACTTCGATTTATCCGAAATGCCAACGAGTAAGGAGCTATACGAACCAAAGTTCTGCTTAAAGAAAAAGAAAGAAAAAAAAATGAAAGACGTTTACAAGTCTCTGTAATGCCGAATTAGAGCGCAGCTCTTGAGGAGGAGGAGGAGGGTCACGTGTGACGTCGCGAGAGTAAAATTTAGCGGGAAAGTTCCCCACTAATTTTAGCGGGAAAATTTCGCCCTCGTGACGTCATTATGGGAAACGTCCCATAATGCAACGCGCGGTGGCGGCGACGCCGCTCAAGCCGGAAATTCGGCGCCTAAAAGAGTTGCGCTCTAAAAACAGGCTGAAAGCCAGACAGGTTAATGACAAACTCTCGCTCGTCTCCCGTCTTAAAATGCTTGGAAATTTTTAAGCGGTACGATTGGTATGCGTTCCACGTGCGTTGTGTTTCATGGTCCGATCTGGTTGTAATGCCAGCTAAACTAAAATATGTTCTAACATTTTTCTTCTTTTTTTTTTTTTGCAGACGGTGGTGCAAGTTTGTGAAAACACATTTTCTGGGCGGTATTTGGGTTGGCCGAGACGATCTGCCGCGATGGATCGTGTCCGTAATTTCTAATGAGTGCGTTATCCGTCGGTCGAGATCGCGGCCGGCTCCTAGACCTCGTTCACCCTTACGCTGACAGCGCTGGGGAAGCTACGAGCTCGTTTGCACCTGTCTCGTACACACATGGACCTTACGTGACGTCATCACGCTCTAGTCCGTACCCACGCATAGCGTTAATATAATTACATAGAGGGAAAGAATGTACACGAAGAAGCAGCAAAGCATCGCCTGTGAGGTCTGCACCGAACTTTTTTTTTTTTACTTCCGATAAAAAGAAGCGTTGCGCATTGAAAAAGAGGAGAAAAAGTTGACAAGCACTCGAACAACTTCAACTCGTGGCGGCAAAACGAACACGCCTGACCTATCGTCTGCTTTCTTTCTTTTTACGTTTTGCGGCGCTTGCGATATTTGCCCGCGTTCTGCGTCCATCGTGAAAGGGAGGCTGCTGATTGGCCCGACGAGTGCGTAGCTTCCACCGCACTGTCAGGTTTGGCGTTGAGCGGTGCAAAAGAACGTCTAGGGAGGGGCTGTCCGCTTGCATGCCGGGCATTCTTCCGATTGATGCTCATCTCTCGGTCCCGCCGTTCGGGATGGGGGTCGCTGACGATCTCTATCGCGGTCGCGGGATCCGCACCGCGGAGACGCTGGCGCGGTGGACGACACCTTCGGGGCCGTGTTTTACAAGAACGCACTCGAGTGGATACGAACTGACTCCGACGGGTCGTGTCACGTGACGGTGTCGATGTATCGGGTGTCTCAACTAGCGGCCAGGCTCTTTAAATCGACCGCGAAATTCGGTTTCTTAACCTATCGCGCTACGATTTCGTGCAGCGTTGCCCACAGGTGGTGCATTTGCTTCTATAAAATTTTCAAAGAGCGAACTTACCCGAGGAAAAAGTAAAGAAAGAAAAAGGCTGAACTCCTATGGAAACCCAGTGAAGCCACCGGTCTTCAATGAATAGGGCGCCCTATTGTTTGAAAAACGGGTGGCTTCGTACAACAGTTCAGCGCACCACAGCCACAATAAAGGTGTTGTGGGCTGAAAGTCTGATTGGACGTGCAAAGAATTATCGTGGCGTGCGAGATAGGTTTTGTAAGAATCTTCATGACGCGGAGGAGTGCCGGAACCTGCGCCGCGTCAGCCGGTGAAAGTTTCTGCAGCAGCTTCTGTTGCGCGTGGAACCACGGATCGCGCGACAAGATGAACCAGCGGCCCCACAAAACGCAATGATGAGCCATCTTTCTTTTCATCGTCCAAAAACGAAGAAAACGTTGTATCGTTGACGGACTAAGTGCTTTTCCAGTCATTCAGCCGCCAAGGATCCGCGAGGGAAATGGCCGAGCGCCTTTTCACTCCGCGCGTCCGCGGACGAGGCCCGGACCGCAGGAATCGGTGACGTGACGGTCACGTGGTATACTGTGCGCGAGCAAAAATCGCGATTCGGTCCCCTTCGTGTGAATCGGCCGTGACGAACGAGCTACGTGAGCACCTGATCCCTCGCGTGCGCGAAGAGACTCGTTTCAAAGCTGTGCGCATGTTTCCAGAACCAGCTGCGGGCAGTGCCGACAGAAGCGCCACCCCAGATGCGAAGTTGGAAAAAGCTAAGGTCCTGAACGGCGGTCGCATCCATTTTGAAACAGGGCGGGGGATGACGTTCCGGTCGTTTTCGACTGTCTCAACACGCGGCCCGAGTCCGTAACTAGTGCCGCCCCACGTTACCTTCGGGTTGAACACCGTGTGCTGACGCGGCAGCCAATCAGTGCCCCGCGTTGCTCGAGTCCGCTGGCCTCTTTGTCGTCGTGAAAAGGACGCTTCCGACCGCAGCGCTCGACAGCGCTGCGGTCGGAAGCGACTTGAACGTTCGTTCATGTGCGACCGTTTCAGCTTCTTGTCTCGGCGTCATAAACTTTCATGTCCGCTTTGTAAGCGTCGTGTTTCCTCGCTCGCTAAGCGTTTTTTTTTTTTAAGTATTATTATTGAGGACTTTGTTGTTATGAAATGAGAGCGCATCCCCCTGAGTATAGATTTTCTCAAACTATTTGGCGAGCTTTTTCTTTCTCTCTCTCTCTTCACATTTAATTCGGTGTTCTAGCGAAAACACGTGGGGAAAAAAAAACGAAATTCGGAGTTTTTTTTTTTTTCCAAGTTACTTTGGTGCATTTAACTTTGCGACATAAGAGCGCATCTCCATCGATGTAGTTTCTAAAAATACTTGGGCTGACTTTTTTGTTCTCACTGAGTGAGGTAGCGGGAGAAGTTAATTCGGCACCATAGCGAAAACAGGTGGGCGTGTTTTCCCGATATTCGGGGCGTCTATTCGAAATTGGGAGCTGGTTGTCTTTCTCTTCTTGTAAGTTACATGGGAACACTGACAGTGCGGTCACCGGACCAATCAGCTGCCTCCGTTTCATCGGCCGCGATCACGTGGTAAAAAATAAATTTCGTCTAACGAGAACGCATCTGTCAGCTTTCTGACCGTTGTGTCCCTAGCGGCTAAGTTGAGAACTAGGCCCATAATAAGTTTTATTCACTTTACAACAACACGAAGTGTTTGCTTTATGTTCCTGACGCAGCGTTTCGGACAACACTGTTCAAAAGTCGAACTTTGTCGAATTTCGCCGAAAGTTCGGCGGCTTGAAGAAGTTTGTCACAACGCGTCGCGAAGGGTCAACATGGCAACGAGCAAGAATGTTAATATAAAATAGTATAAGAAAACGGGAATTAATGTTGAAAGACAGGAGGGCTAGGCAGTAGAAGAGAATAATGGCAGTAATATATTGTATCGCGGACAAGAGACGATACACGAGAAAAGGGCAGTTCGTTTCTGTTGTTGCTGACTTCATCGAAAGCGGTCGTTAATGATTTAATTGAGTATTAAGCGTTCTGTTCCCCCGTGTTTAAACGAGGAAGAAAAAAGAAAAGGCATTCTAGACTGTTTTTAGGGTTTTTTTGTTCTCTTTTTCGCTAATCCAGTCGTTGCTTAATATATCTCCTGGCGCACGCGGGTTCCGGCAAGTGCAGAATAAATGTGCATGGCCGCGTTTTCGTTTTGTTTATTTGTTCAGAGTAAAAAAGGGCTTAAACCTTGACGTACGTTTTACGTGAGCGTATCGAAGACCTTTCTGTGTTTTCCTTTGTTTTTCCTAATGTTCGGTCTAATACACCTAAACCACTCCTCACTTTGCGATTTTTTTTCTTTTAGGGCCCTTTTTCTTGTTTGGTTATTTGCGTGATCTAATTGGCTGTGCGGTGTAAATGAGATATTTACATTGAACAGGCCTCGCCTTTCTTGGGTTGTTCGTGATTGAAGGACGAGCTTCGTGTGTTTGTGTGGCTACGTGGAACGTTTGAGCGATGTAACATAATTGATAACGTTCCTTGTCAAACTTTTTTTTTTTTCTCCAAACATGTTTTTGTTGGGCGTGTCTCGAAAACGGATAGCACTAAAGAAAAAAAAAGATGAGGTTAGCTGTAGTAAGTTACAGCTCGAGAAGGTAGAACGAGGGAAAGGAAGGCCGGGGAAGAGGAAGCAGACGTCCTTTTCTCTCCAGCGTTCCGTCTGCTTCCTCCTCCCCGACCTTCCTTTCCCTCACCCTAGCTTCCTGAGTTGCAACGATTCAGCTGGAAAACAAAACAAACAAAAAAAGAAAAGTAACGCAAAAGTGCAACACGTAATTTCTCCGCCACATTTAGAGGAGAAACCTTAACTTGTAGACGCTTTCCGAAATTCAGTGCCATCTGGGGGTTTAAAAAGCAGTTTGCCTTTTGCCGCACAGATGGCGGTAGTCGACCTGCAGTCTGTAGTATTTTGTCGGGCATTATCACTCCCGCTAGTCAACGGCAGACGAGTGTGTGTGTGTGTGTGTGTGTGTGTGTGTGTGTGTGTGTGTGTGTGTGTGTGTGTGTGTGTGTGTGTGTGTGTGTGTGTGTGTGTGTGTGTGTGTGTGTGTGTGTGTGTGTGTGTGTGTGTGTGTGTGTGTGTACTTTATTTTGCAATTTTCTGAATTTTTCAGTTTAGATGGTGGCTACATCATGCAAGCTGTAGGAATGAAACACCAACTCATATTGACACCTGTGATAAACTTTTATACATCAAGGTGCTTTTAAAGTTGATTATGTGCATCCAACAGATTGACCAGACCCGAGTTAGAAATGAACGCTTATTACGCAGCTCTTGTATTCAATTCCTCCGTCTCATCGTACGCATGTCTCGAACGTGTTGGCCTCGCATAAATCGATCCTGGTGGTGTCTCAACAACTGTGGTGTATATGGCAGACGCCTGTGCTGCTGCAGGTCTCTCTCCACTGTGACAGTCCACGGAAGCTACTGCAGCCGGAAGTTGGGACACCGTGACGACAGCGACACTCGCGTTCGCTCGTGCTTTTCGCCAGCATTTCTACGGCCAACCGCCAGGATCGCGACAGGCAACAGCATGACACTCCGGCTTGTGTGACGTCATTTGTTGCCACTTCGTGTTCTCTCAAACATGTTTACCTTCAAATCTCTTCACGATGACTTTGGACAAAAGACTACCCAGCTAGCGAAACGGTACGTGAACATCTACCGCAGCATCTCTTCATTCAAGACACACTTGAATTTCACGAACGCTTGCCGTGATGCTGAAGTTATTCCTCGAAGCTTACGGTTGAAACGGATTGAGTCATGGTACATACAAACAACCTCTAACAACATCAATCGGTCCTTAGGGGCACTTCCAACTTTATATATTACCGGCCTCCAAGATGTTATAACAAACTGCGCACGGCACGACCAGCCTACTAAGACCAATGAAAAAGAAAAGAAGTCGCTCAACATCTAGAAGAAGAAGAAGCTGCTGTCCTTCATTCATCCCCCTGAAGAAGAAACGAACGGTTTCGAAACGTAGGGTCGCTACTATTTCAATTTTTGGTTGGCGGATTATCTTATCTCTTCGCATAAAGGTAGACCGTCCGTCCACATTTTCCTCTTCTTTCCGTTTTTTTTCTTTCTTTCATTACACTTTCAAGTTCTATGATAAAGAAAATAAAATGTATCTGTCAGTTACTTCAAGATATCTGTATTCCTTGGCGCAGTCCTGCCTTTTGCGTGCGGCTACTTTGAAAGCCCGACTGATTATCGAATTCCTGTTGCCCGCGAGGATGACAAAGGAATATGTGCAAAGAAAGGTGTTCCTTTTGATTCTTACGAAAAAAAAAAGAAAGAAAACGGTTGCAAAACCTGTCCTAGGATCCCTGGAAAAGGTCAAGACCGCTCAAGTTTTACAACTGACAGCCGTCGAATTCGGAGCTGTTCGGATAAATCTAAATTCGCGATAGTTTCACCGGCGAGTGTTTACAGAGTTTATAGCATTTATCCGAAAATTAGAGTCCCTATCTACAACCTTTCACCAGCGCTGACCCCCTGTCGCCATTCTGCAGGTTGTTTCCTCCTATGTAGACTGCCGCAAAATCCAACTTCTTGAGAGGCAACCCGTCAATCTTCTCCCTGAGAGCCTGAACCGTAGCTCCCGAGAAGCTAAAGGTGCACACTTGTATGCACTCATCTAAAAACGAACGGTCGCGGCAAAGCCATTTCACTTGGCTGCTCCCCAAGATTGCGCCTTTCATCCAGTCTTGGGTAAGTTACTTTTAAAAAGTAATTCGTTACAGTTACAGTTACTTTCACAAAAAAGTAGCGAAGTTACCGTTACAGTTACCGCAACAAAAAAGTAACTTGTTACAGTTACAGTTACTTTTAAAAAGTAACGACGTTACTTCTCAGTTACTTTTTATAACACAAAAAATTAGGAAAAACTAGAAAACGCCCCTCACAAAGTTTTATTGCATAAAACGAAAAAAGTACGCTTTTTACTTTATATTGTAACTTAGCAGCAGTTGCTTCTCGAAATTAGTGTTTGAAAGTTTCCACGCCAGGTAGTGGCGCAAATCAAAATGCGAAACATGCGCAGTGCACTCCGCGTGTATTGTTGTTTCACGGTTGATTCACCCGATTAAAAAGTGTCTGAACAGAAAAAAAAACCCACAACATAGATAGTGCTTCAAAACACTAAGATATAAGTGTTCAGTCGCAAAGTACAAACGCGTGCGTAAAGATAACTAGATTTTTTTTATCAAATCTACACGTGGCTATGTTTGGGTCGTGACTCGCGACGAAGAACGTATTCACAAGTTTGTGCAAGGCCAATTTGACACTCGAAATGTCGGAACAGACGATTTGGAAAGTGCAAGATGTAGCTAAATAGTACTCGTTCAGTGTTATATTATTCATAAAAAGTTGAAAGGTAACGACAAAAGTAACGTCGTTACTTTCATCGTTACCTAAGAAAAAAGTAACTCGTTACAGTTACAAGTTACATTTTTAAAACTTAACTCGTTACAGTTACAAGTTACCAAAAAAGTAACAAAGTTACAGTAACGCGTTACTAGTAACGCGTTACTACCCAAGAGTGCAGTTTCATCTTCGTCAGAACCTCAATGAAATCTTCTAAATCTCACTTTTCTGTATACCAGGATCGAACGCTAGAGCACGTCTTTTGAAAGCAATACACCACAAGCGCACACAAGGAACTGAATAAAGAACCAGGATGGGCTGAGTGAGAAACGGCTAGCTAGACTTATTTTTGCCTCAAACATGCGGTCCGTGTTTGTAGTGCAGGCCACTAGACTTCATTTTTACGGAACCTGCAGGTGGTCTTCACCGGAGAAGAAAATTGTGGCGGAGCGCTTATTTGTACGTGTTTTACTTGTTTTGATGTCTAGCATTGAAGAACGCTGCGGAATGAACACCGTGAAAACTAACCCAAACAAAAACAAACCCCAAACAAACGAAAAACACAGAACCCGCGCGAACTCCGCAACTTTGCGCGAGGTCTTTCCTTCTGTTTTTACTCTGTGCACGTGGCGCAACGCTGCCCTGTGCCGCCTTCCAGACGGACTTTGCCCGGGCACTGAAAGATAAGAAAAACAAAAGGAGATAGACGCGACTACCAACCGAGAAAACGGAGACAGGAGACTTTGAACTTGAGCGCAGACGTCTCTGTAGAAGAGCGGACCCCCCGACGCGTATCGTGAGACCCTCCCCGGCAAAGCCCCGCGAGAGAGAAAAGAAGGAGGGAGAGAAGCATAACGCGATTGGCTGACGCTGTCACGTGGTACGCCTGCATTACGGGCTCTTCTAAGCTACGTGCAGCCTCCCTCCCACCGCCTACCGCCGTTGAGCAGACGACTCTTGGACGACTCGCGTTTTGGAATATTCCACGCCCCAGTCGAGAAAGTTCAGTGGTGCAGTGCTAGATATTGGAAGATATCGTTGGTGTGACAGTGGATAACATACGCGCACGGGTCTCAATGCTAACTGGGCAGCACGCTACGGCCGCTTTATGCCGTAGCGTTCACGTACGAGAGGACAGAAGCCTGTGTTTAGGCCTAAGGACCCGCAACCGCAGCCAGCGTTCCGAAGTTATTTACGGTCTGGAAATAAACCCAGCTCGTTTGTCTTTCGCTAAAACGCCCAGTGCAGGTACTGATTTCATCATTCGCACGACTGCTGCTGCGGTGTTTAGTCTTCGTCTGTCCACTACCGCGGTACCCAACTCGCCGCTTGGCAGTATTCACGGGCGTAACATCGTTTGCCCGTTGCTGGCCTCAACAGGAATCGCGCCAGTAAGGTATGTTTGTGAGACGCCAACGGAACACAAGCGGTGCACGTGTGAATTGTGCTTTGCATTACACTGTCACGTCTTTGCAAGAGTCAATCGCGCTCCCCGCTTGTGCATTTTCACGCCGCCGGTGATAGATATTTATACCCGATGTCAGCTTTTTGTGCTCCACTGGAGAAGGTACTAAAGCGTAAGCGCAGCTGCTCCGAGTGCTTTTATTGCGCGAGCACTCGAGGGGCTGAAGCATGCTCGCGGGCAGCGTGCACGCACTCGTACGTACACCCACAGTGGAGCACAAAGGTGACTTCCAAGTGTAGCGATCATTTTGCAAATTTAGCGAAGGAAGCGGGCAGTGAGAAAATATTCGACAAGCCGACTGGCGATTTACTGTCATCGTCCTCACCTGCAGCAATGACTGGGCTCGTGTGAATGAATTGGCTGATGTCAAGGGTTGGCCTTGTTTTTCTTGCCTTAGCCTTTGCAATATGTGATATGCACATGCATGCTGCAGACAGCAGGTGTCAGATTTGTCTTGGCTATGCTCACCTCAGAATATCTGCAATGAATTGTGTGCACACACGTCCGCAAGCCGCTGATAGCCTCGCCCGAGTGACATGGAGCCTGTGCTAGACAGTGCGAGGGCTGGCTTTGCCTGCCTTACTTCCATCTTTCTTTGCGACTACAAAACCCTCGCCCAACTGACACCAGGCAGTGGCGAATAGGTAGCCCAGACATGAAGGGAGACCTATCTCAGGCAGTATAAACATTGTTTCAGCAACAGGGTTTCAAAATGCAGCTGCAAAAAGATGCACTGCATGTTGGGCACAGCTTTGAACATTGCCAGTGAGGTTTCTTTCTCCAGAAGCTACAAAAATAAGTACTCTCATCTCAGCTTGTCCTCTTTTCAAATCGTGGTGCCGGCATCTTTCTCCAGAAGCTTCAATAATAAGCACTTTCATCTCAGTTTGTCCTCTTTTCAAATCCTGGTGGTGTTAACCACTTGCAAGGCTGCATCAGCACCGATTTCCACTACAGAATACTGGCACTTTTGGCCACATACCCTTCCCTGAGCCATGTGCAGTCGAACTATGAAATGCCTCATTTTTCTGAAACTGGTAGGAAGATATATGAGGTAAGATATTCTCAGGTGATCAGTATGGTCGACTATATGCGCAAGACCCGACAATCATACTTCTCAATGTATAACTGGTCATGATCCTCACATACAAGTTTACAAATCAATTTATTTCAGGCACATTACACTGACACACACAAAAGCAAGTTTACAACAGGAACACTGGCAACGCGCAAATACACACAACAACAAATATGAAGGAAGCGTAACCAGAAACTGTTGGCTAGCAGTCTAGGTAGTTGTTAAATAATGGTACACAATCTGTCTGCAAGGATTATGCAAGGGAAGCTTGAGGAGCACTTAGCCTGCTTGTGAAGAGACTGTCCCAGGCAAATAGCCTTTGACACTTCTCTGCAAAGTGCCCTTTGAGTGTTATGCACTTTTCCTAGTGGTGCCCACCCTTAGAAAAAGAAAGATTTCTCTTGGTCGTCGCACCAGTCATGTGCAGCGTTTATGACGGCTTTCTTACTGGAGTGGCTGTCTTTTCAGATCTCGTTTGGGTGCAGGGAATGTAGGAAAGTGACAGTGCCAAATCCAGCGAGTAGGGTGCGTGGGATAAGAGTTCAAGTCACATTCATGGAACTGCGGTGCGGACAGTGGGACAGGGCGCAATGGCTTCGGAGGAAAATCACGCCGGCGTGTTCAAGATTCCTGCAATGTTTCTCGGCAATGGTGGCTCACAATTTTACAACACGCCGGGCTGGATGGAGTGCTGGTTAAAATGATGTGGAAAGAGCAAAGTTACAAACTGGCAGGTTTTTTTTCTCTAATGCAGTAGTTTATTTCTGTGTAGGCTCATTACTGTCAAACATTGTGCATATGAATCCAACAATGGGGTAACTGTTTTTAAGTGACCATTAAAAAAGTGACCACTATTAGTGGTCACACTAAGGAGGGATGAACAGGAAGAAATATTAAACCTGTGTTGATAGTCAGCGGTGTGTCTTATTCTTTCTTTTGTGTTTGTGTATTTTGTACAAGCCGACTTATAGCAATACGGAGCATCCGCCCATTCCAAGTGCCCATCCCCACATTTTGTAACATGTGAAAACAACATGCACAGTATATATATGCATGCTTTGACGAGGGAGATCAGTGGCCGAGTGGGCTAGCACACACCAGCTCTGAGGACATGGAGCAAAACCTTGCGCTGCGGAACACAGAGATCAATCCCCACCCCTGCCCGTTTCGATCTGGATGAGCATTGTACCGGCCTGTGGTCGTGTACCAATACTGTGTGATGCACATTAAAAGACCCAGGTCTCGCGGTTGTACTGCACTGGCTAAATCGCTCATCTACAGCCGAGATAAGTCTCCCATCGAAGCAGACTAACTTCAGCACAACGTATGTATGTATGTATGTATGTATGTATGTATGTATGTATGTATGTATGTATGTATGTATGTATGTATGTATGTATGTATGTATGTATGTATGTATGTATGTATGTATGTATGTATGTATGTATGTATGTATGTATGTATGTATGTATGTATGTATGTATGTATGTGTGTATGTATGTGTGTGTGTATGTATGTGTGTGTGTATGTGTGTGTGTGTGTGTGTGTGTGTGTGTGTGTGTGTGTGTGTGTGTGTGTGTGTGTGTGTGTGTGTGTGTGTGTGTGTGTGTGCGTGTGTGTGTGTGTGTGTGTGTTTTTACTTCATGATTTAAGAAGTATTAATTCCCAACATTTTCTTATTATCTCAAAATTTTGAGATATTTATATTTAAAAACGCGGCAGGCAAGTATTATAGAATGCGGATACCGATATACTTGACATTCCAGAAGCTGCAAGATTGTGAGCACTGACAGGATGATTACCGAGTGTCAGGTTACTTCGTTGCAAAGCGAAGACATTAAAAAAGACGCACATGCACACAGTCTCTATGCTCTATTTCACACTATGATGTACCACAGAACAGGCTACAAGCTTGCGCTGTGGGTGCGCAAGCTTGTAGAGATTCACCAGCCAGCTGATGCATACATGCTCGTTCAAATAAATTTGAAAGTCTGACCTTTCTGTACTACAGCTGAGGTACATACCTTACAATCTATGTATCTATTAGCTAGAAGTGTTGCCGTATTCTTTAGTGGTCTTTAGACGTATGCAGACACCTAGGCACAAACCGAGACTGTGGACCGAGAGCAAAGAAGGAAAACGAAAAATCTCACCATTGTAAAACCCGAGACTTGTGACAAAAAAGAAGACAAAAGGGGGCAATACAAACACAGGTCCCCTTCTTTTTGTCCTAAGTCTCGGCTTTTACAATGTTCAAAGTTCACCAGCTCCCTTGCATTTTCTCTGTAATTTCTCTCGAAAAATCGCGACGATACCAACCTGCACCTCCATGCCCCCATGCCAACCAGCGATACGGTTTGGATTGGATTGGGTTACCGCCATTACTGACGCCGATGCCTATGCATTCTGCAACCGATTTACAGCAGATTTGGTTACCGCAAGTGTGGGAAACATTGTTTTTTAATTTATAAGCAGCAAGAAAGCAAATATATACAATACAAAAATACATCTAAATACGTTGTTCAACTTATATTTCTACTTTTGTGACTACTAATTTACGCCGCACTAAAAGCAGGGACGCCCTAAAAGCAAGAGCGGAGCGGTCACGTGATTGCGCAGCCCTGCCATTTACAAAAAGCAGACGCCCCTCGGTGCAATTTCTCGATCCAAGATAATAGATAATACAAAAAAGACTTGTTGCACAATTTGCAGTGCTGCCCTGAAAACTTATAAGCTGACATGCATTTTTAGTTTTGCAAACTTTTGCAGTCGGCGCGAGCGGACGCGCTCGCGCCGAGCGCACCAACCAGCACGAAGGAGCGAAAATTGCTAAGTTTCGAATTACAGGCATTGAATTCAGTTGTTCTTTTGTTCTACCTGTGATAATGGCGGGCTCTAAGATTTTCACGTGCGAGGTGGACACCGAGAACTGCGTCGACAACGTCGACGTGCTTCGCGTCGCTCTCAGTAGTGACGGAGATGCATACCAGTGGCTGGAAAGCTACCGTCAAGCTACGGACACATCCTGGATTGTCGACTGGAACTTCCGAACCCAACGAGGTAATCAGAAACTTTACCCGCTCTCCCTCCTCATCTGTCACACACCATCTATACCTTTTGTTAATCTCGTATGAACGTTAATGGGTTGCAGGGACACCACTTCTAATCGGTTGCAACTGATTAACAGGAACTGCTCTCCTATTGTGAAGATTTTCAGCCAATTATTCCAATCTGCGAGGAACAAGAAGGTTCATTTGTAGGACTCTACATGTGCACATTAAAGCCATTAACTAAACATGACAAAAAATACATTTTTTTACCGGTCTAAGACATGCATGTCTTAAAATGAATGTTTGTCAAAAGAGTTTGTTTGCCTAATATTTATGCTACAATACGAAATTGACTTGCGGGCGAAACCGAAACCGAAACCACCCCTATGGAACCATGATGATGATAGTGATTACATAGTCGTTGGGTGCAAACGGTATCATCATCATCCCAGAAGGGAAGAATTTCGGTTTCGCCCGCATATCGAAAAATTCGTATTGTCACAACTATTGGGCCATTTTTTTACGAACATTTATTTTAAAACATGCATCTCCAACCATATAAAAAAATCCTAAGTTATGTTTTTTCGTTTTTTTTGTCTGTCAGAAACAAAGTAGTTCAAAAAGTTCACTAGAACCAAACATAGCTCAGACAATAAAATAATCTCAGAACTCAAATGATTTGTTTTCGTTTCCAACAGGGTGGTGTTCCACAAAAAGTGGCGGTGCCAACACAGCAACCTGAACAAGACTGTTGGTTCGCACTCGACCAACTGTCCTGCTTTTGTTGACATCAAGATAAAGAAGATCACAAAAGACACCAAAAAGCGTGACCCATTCCTGAAGAGGGCGTTGCCTCTTCCTGCAGTGATCAGGCTGAGTGAAGAACATAATTATGTACTCAACTGTGCTGATGGTCTGCGCTTCCTGCGGAGCACCCCCAACAGTCGAGCCTGCTATTACAACAACTTCAAAGACGGCCTCACGCCAGCAGAAGCCATCGCGCTCCATGCTCAGAAGCTGGCAGCTCAAGACCACACCGCTGAGCTGCTGGCCAGTGGTGCTGTGAACCCTTGTGGAAACACAGTCTACCAATGGTTCAGGGTGTGGCGGAAGAACGGCTTTGGTGATGATGCAGTGGATCCACTGATGAAGCTCGCCGAGAAGGAACCCACTTATCTCAAACAAGGTAAAGTCAGCTGCCATCAGAGTGAAATATGTTTTACTTTGAGTTGCTTTCTCTGGGCTCCTGAAAGGTTGTCATGGCAGTCACACCTCTACAGCTTCTGGTTGCCACTGTGTACTAAAAATAGTGACTTATTGGCCATATAATGTTTTTCTTTCTGTAAGAGGAGAGCAAAGATGCAGACAAGTTCTGAATATTCAGTTATATAATAAACCCGAAGGACAGGTGGTAAAAGGAACCGAATGCTTTTAACAGTGCACACAATGACAACTCCCAGCAACTCATGATGGACGACTGTCGAAAAAACACTGCTGGGTCGTTCCGTTTGAAATTTTTATTGGTTCTTCAAGATTTATGATTTTTCATACCAGTGTTTTTATTCCTGAGGAAAAGATATAAAACGCTTTCAGATTTTGCAAAAGAATATTCAAAAAGCCTCTTTACACTTTTCATTGGTGAACTGAAAAGAGATAACTGCAACGTCTAATTATTAACACTAACCTTTTAAAGGGTCACTAAAGTGCTTTTAGAGATCCTCGTTTTATTGTCATAACTCAATCTCTGCCTTGTCGGCCACTTGCGAGCGATGGGTTCCCGCGTGTACAAGTGGGACTGGTCGGCTGCTCATCCACACGGGAACCCATCACTCACGAGTGGCTGCCAAGCGCCGTCCGTCGTTCGACCATATTCAGCAAGGTTCGGTAGTGCCATCTGTCGTTTACACCAATGGTAAGTGCCGGGAACTTTATTCACTTTTCTAATATGCAAATCGGCCGCGCATGAATGCAATTTAAGGTTTTTTTAGAATGCTTAGAGCTTGTAGATTAGCTAGGACCTCAAAATTCACTTTAGTGCGCCTTTATTGCCCCTTTAACTCCTTGCCCACTAATAATGAATGTCATTCGTGCCACCCCTTACGGACCATAAAACCCAGTCAAGGGTGTGACTCGCGTTTTGGTTTCGGCGCTTGTTAGCGCACTCTCTCACAGATGGCAAAACCAACCCTGCCGCTCCATTTATGTTGGGTAGTGTGCTAATTTGTTTTGCTGTTTGACAGAAAGAGGACGCTCCATTTAGCCAAGAAAAACAAAATGCAGTCGCTTGTGAGTGTTCACGCTGAAACAACATGGCTTTGGTGCAAAACTCCGTTTTATCTAACAAAGAGATACAATACCTTCTTCTTGAAAGGGATTAAAGCTCAGGCATCTGTGACGACAAATCCTTCATCCTTTGAGACTTTTAAGAAGAAGACGATAGTTTGATGGGCAGTGACAATATGATGAAAATGATGTGAATCCTGCAAGCATTCCATCAATTTTGGCGTCTGCACGTCAATGGGACTTGGACCAGAAGTCCTAATTTAGAGCAAGATATGACACCTGGAAGTAAAAAAATGTTGTCTTATTTTAATGCAAATTGCTTGTTTGGAATAAAATGTTCCTGTGCGTTCCTTGAAGAAAAAAATAAGTAGGCAAGGGGTTAAGCTGGCCCTGCACCATCGTTTGCACAAAAACATATCTATGTAATCTGTGATAATTGGGAATCCGGTTCTTGATTTATTTCTAGTACTTTGTTTGATTATACATAATATCAGTCAGTAACCTAGCCCAAACAGGACCTTTAAGAAAAGAAAACATTCAATTATAAAACACACACAGAAAACATAACATGATTTCCAAAGCAACAATGCAGATTGACAAACGTTGCTGCTTCGAAAGAATTGTGAACTTAGAAGTATGGTACATTTACCCAAAAATAGAAGCATTGCACAGTTACTTTGTTTTAAAATATTAATACATTTGACATGATCATTAAACAATAAAATGCAGTACACAGTTTCATAACAAGCTAAAAGGGTACCCAAAGGTAGCAACAAGCCTTGTAACCAAAACTGTTCTAAATAGTATTGTATTTTGTACCTCTGCCCGTAGCTGAGCGTGGGTTACATACCACAACGGAGAAGGACCTTTAAGTTTACAGCAAAGCAAAGCAAGGTTTTGAAATGCTATAGAGCAAACACTTTCTATATAGCTTAACGACCTCAGGTTTTGGCAATTACCACTTTGAAATATCTAAACTCGTCATAACCAAGATTTGTGTCCCACAAGTAGCACCAAGCCAAAAGTGTAACGAAGATCTTGGTAAGGATTGCTGATTCTTCTCAGCTTCAGCATCAAGAAATAAAACGCACCAGATTTGTCTGTATAGGAAGAACAGAAAAGATAAAAGTGAACTGGTAAATTCTTGACATTGTGGAAAGCTCGAGTCATGGGTTTTCCATAATGTTGTTTCTGTATATTCACCTCAATAGCAGAGGCCAATCTTCAGTAGCATAATTGAAAATTGTTTGCATGATGCCCTGTACAAAAATTCTGCTTTTTATACCATCAAGTTTTAAGAAATATAAATTTTTATGTGTACCAACAAAGCAGAAAAGCGATGGGAAAGGTTCTGGAAAAAAACATATGAAAAAGAGAGGAAAGGTATGAATAAAAAGTTCATGCATTTTATCATGCTAGCTACAAACCATTATTCAAGCTACTGTTAAACTCCAATTTAACTGTCCCAATTTTTCGCAAATTACTGTGAAATACTGCAGAACCGCCCATTTCATTCAAGCACCCATTGTTCACATTTCCCAAAATTGGAAATTCTGCAAATAATATGTTTAGTGTCCAATTTGACATGACAAGCACCCCTGTCTAGATTAACCCAGTTTTCTGTGAAAGTGGGCTGGGTGCTCCCTGGTATTTTACGGTAAGCACAAGCAGGAAATTTGTGTCCATTGAATTTCAATAATGTTTGAGGCAAGAAAGTGGGAAATCCAGTGACTTTGTAACCCTTGACAGAAGCATCCCTGGGAACTCACGCATGCTATCTTTACATTGTGTTTGTAGCACCTTCAAGGGGCAGTCAGTGGACCCCTGTTTTAGGAAAGTATGTTTCAACTTTGCCCTGAACATAAAGTAATTTCTGGCGGTGTGGCCTACCAGTTCTGGGCTCAATCCCCTTTGTTACGAGCTTTTTCAACTCCTTTCTTCCCTTCATAGAAACTAGGGGTCAATAAATGACCTTGCTAGTTGGAAAATGTTTTGTTCCGTAATTCTTCCTTAACCGTTATTTTCCTTGTCAAAAGGGTCTTTCTGTTTGTAACGGGTTGCACTGTTAGATATAACCTGGTAGAAAAAAATTACTAACTTATGTTTGTTTGTTTTTTCCTTTGTTCACTGCATTTTTTAATGAAAATATCCAGGCACTTGTTAAATGTTTTTTCAAGTCTTACTCAAAATTTTCGCATGCCCTTAAATATTCGGAATTAAATGAATTTGCAAAATTTATGAGGATTAGGGGCTCACAAACATTAACGGTTTTACAGTACTTGTTCCTGTGTGAATCCGCTTTCCACCTCTGTAACAGAGACGAGTCTCTGTCATGCAGTTCGCGACTCCAGCAAAACGGACGGCACCAAGCGGAAAAACTGGGAACCAGCCAGAACAGTTCGCTTTGTGCCTCTCTGCCTCTCTGGCGGCTTTCGCGGACACAACGTTGTTGGCGCGGTGGCGAACAATGTAATTTGACGAAAGTCCGAAAATTTCTTAAGTTTGCCTGAGTGTTCATTAGTGTGGTGAAGCCTCAGTAGATTGTTTCCTTCCATCATGCGTTTGAGAGCCCGTTTACTCCACAACACACGGTCGCGTGCTGTCGATTTCTCGGATGAGGAGGAATCACGGAAAAACGTTTTGATTTCTTGTCTGTCTCGAATCACATTCAAAGTGACCACCACTTGGTAACTGATCAGTGGTTTCTTTATAGGGATGTATAACAGTGGACTGAGGACGACAGACGAGGTGTTTCACTAGAGAAAGCACCAACGTTGCAGTCAAGTGAATGGGAAGGTTCGATAGCTGCTTTTCTTGAGTTTGGTTGTGTTTGATTAGCTTCAAGATTGAGCCATGCATGCCGGTCGGTGCGTTGGCTATTTATTTTGGCTGCTTTTACCCGAAAAAGCCTGTGGACCACGCCGAAGGAGTTGGGCTTATTTCGCAATTACTTGATTCTGGAAAACCTGCTCGCTGCATACGATTAATGAGGGAAATTCTCTGCTTTCAAAAGGTGGGGAACGCGTCTTGCAAAGTTAAAAGCTGTCACGGCATATGATCTATCGCGCCTCCAATATTTATATTACACCCCCAACACAGCGAGCAGAAATATACGTCTATAATTGCTCAGGTTGTCTGGCCCCAAAAAATATTCATTTTCTCTATTCAGGATTCGAAGTCAAGTTCAATGCAGAGGGGTTCTGCGTGAATCTCTGATGAAGGCTTTCTTCAGTTTGTCCGCATTCGTCTCAGTGCTACCGGCTAGAACCATTTGGCTGGGTTTAAGTAGTATTCTCTGTCTGTCAAATATACTTTTATTCAGCAGTTCACCTAATAGCTAGTCAACTAAGCTCATATCTCAACTCAGAAAATATACAATATCGCTTTAGTCGGGCATAGTATGTAATATCATACACAACCAGCATATTCGTCAAAATGATTTCTCGATTGCTACTAAAACCTGAATTGAAATACGAGTATCAGCTGCATAGTGGGGCGCTAGTGGGTTAACATGCTCCTTGGCTTAAGAAGCGCTTGCTTAATTTTCAATATTTTTCAGCAGCCTGTGTTGTTGACCGAGCAGACGACTGGAGCTGCTTTGTAAACGTGGATACGCACAAAGGTTTGATTTCGCGGACAGATAAGTCCGCGAAATCCACGAGTCAGCTGAAAATTACTCAAGGTGGAACAATTCTGGAGTCATCGTTGCTTTCCTTAGCTGATCAAAACTGATTAGAGTCTATTACTGTCTCTTTGGAGCCCATAGTTTCGGTTCTGAACGAAATCTCCGAAACAAAAGTTTGACATGAAAAGAAGAAAAAGCACCGGTAAAACAAAACTATGCTCTGCAAGTTTATGTGCACCGGCTATACTTAACCGTCGCAGTTCAAATACCTATAAAATAAGGCATTAAACAAAACTGTTAAATTGAATGCGCCACTTGTTCAGGCGGCCCGGCCGAGCCGACACGACCTGTTCTCAGCCGCCATGTTTGTTTGGTGGTGGCGCCCCCTAGAGGTCGCTGGAGTCACAAATCGGAAAGCTGACACACATAAATGTCAAGCTAGCGCCACTGTATATGCTCCCGTAGGGAGCAGGGTAGCGCGACTGGTTGACGTTTGAGTTCGGCTACAATTAGCGCTCCTTACTAGCTCACGCCGATCACGTGGACAAAATTTTCCCGTGCTTTGGCAAAAAGGTTTCAGTCTTCCCGGTCGAAGCATTGGCGTGGTCTCAGCAGTCATTCTTTTTGAAACATTTACAGCGTTTGAAATGAATTTAGATGCCAGGGTGCTGCGCTTTCGGGTATAATCACCGGCATGAGGCTGGAAAACAGCTTTTTCATATCACGAAGGGCGAGAAAGGCCGCAAACAACGACCTTTGTGGCTGTCGCGGATAAGTAGAAAAGGCTTCACTCCCACCTGTTGTAATGGGCTGTGCGAGGTATGTTATATTATTGCGATAATTGATGTAACAGTTTGAATAACTTAATAAAGACAAACTGCGATGCTCATTTTGACGAAGATCAGTTCTCTGGACACCGAGCGACGGCAAACGGAACCTAGAGTGAAATGCAGTGCCTTTGATCTTTGCCCTCAGGCCACGGAGAGCTCCTCTTTTCCGAGGAACTGAGTAAAAGGTATATTGTATGCGTGGTATATATATAAACCATGCATTAATTGACTGCTACTGTACAGACCACGGGTGGCCAGGCTGACCCTACCTAAGAGCTGCAAAGGAAACCACGAAACTTCTAAGAGGGGCTAAACAAACACCACTGCCTGGTTATCACCGCCCCCCTCCCCTTCCCCGAAAACATAAAAAACAGCTTGCGGGTCACAACTGCAAGCAGGTAAAAATAACGTTTGTGATCTTCAACATAACATCTGTGACTCGTGGAAGCTATGAATGACGTCACCCCGGTCTTCTGTGACCTTCAGCAAGAAAGAAAATGGAGAGAAGATCTGTTAGCTAAAGAGGACAAGTATCATCGGCGAGTGACAAAGGCT
>JAZHYW010044526.1:0-17248 GCA_037355805.1 Ixodes ricinus | reverse complement strand
TTAATGTCAAGGCGCATTCACTAAAAGAGAACCAACGCGTCGAAACATTTATACGGCGGTGCACATTTATCACCCCGGGGATATGCGAGGCCAATTCAACATATTTCAACGTGGTCAGATTCGAATGACGGGACGACTGTTTGGAAATACACGTGCTTGGTGCTTTATAGATTTCTTTCAAAACTTGACGACGTAATATGGGTGGGTGTCCAGAATTCTAGCCTGAGGAATTAAATACCTCAAGAAATAAAAACAAACAAATAATGCTTATTTGGTCAGGCGTCTCACCTTAAGTTAGAGCGATTTCTATTTTTTCTGTGAGACTTGAATACACAAAAAATGAGCTTCAGCTCTTGGAGATGTTCAGTTTGGATAAACACGAAGTAGGACTGACACCAAAGTATTATGCTTACTACATTACAAGTGAAATTTTAACATTAAAGAATTACTCACAATATTACATTATCGAAATTGCTTTTAGAGCTGAGTACACTGCAGCATATAAATTATTTTTGTTGTGTATATAGCTATCGCAAGATTTAACTAATGCAAAATTATTAATTTGGTGATCTATGGATACCAACTAGTGTTGTGTACAAAAATATAAAAAATATGCATGGGGTGGAAATTGACGTTATATCAAATATTGGGTACTATACGTATATCGGCGCGCTGATGACGACTTGAAAAGCGTAACATTTTACACTATTTTGCCCATCAAAAACTTAATCTTGTACACCGTACTGCTAAAGACCCAATGTTTGCATTTTTCATAGTACTTTATTTCATTAAAATGTGGTGTAAGCTGTGTCTCCTGATTGCTGGCAATAGAATAAGTGGAAGCATTTTAACTCAGGGTTGCTGGAAGAATCCACGTGCTGACGGCTAGCATTTTTCTCAGACAAGGCATTGCCACAAAGCGCGCTGACAACGAACTTTCGCCACATGATTTTACACCGTCACAATTACACTTGAAAGGCAACCTTTACCCAGACGAGCGGTCAGATGTGAATACTCGGTGCTGATTGTGGCACACGAAGCCAGTAGCGAATCTTTTTTTTCTAAAGCGAGCTGAATCGCAGTGTCAACTATAAGGAAAAGCAATATTGGTAAACAAACGTGTGGTCGCGCGAAATGTGGTTGACATTCCGCATATGCAAGAGGCAAGTTCTGTTTCACGATAAGGGCGAGCGAAGCGGAAACAAGCACGTGTGAAAATTTTGCCTTGAAATTTTTTTTTTTTACTGACAAAAATCCGTGTGCTTGGCAGGTGTCCATATTGTTTCGTCGAAACTCGTTTCGTGAACAACTTTTCAGGGACACACGTTTTCCTGACATACGTTTCATAGTCACAAGTTTCGTCGACACTGAACGTTTCGTGAAAACTCGTTTCGTGAACAGATGCAAGAGCGACGTTTTGTCGACAACGTAATGTTTTTTTGCTAGCTAGATTGGAAAGAATTATTGGCGTCATTTGATTCGCTGGAAGTATACCGAAACTAAAGCAAACTCACTCAGGCGACTCCGATAGGGCAAAAACAACTTCGCGATCTGTAATCCTTGGTTCTAACACCACACGCTGTGCGCGGATGCCCGTCACTCCGCACGGAAAAACTTTGATATAATCTCAGGTTCAAGCTTGCATCAGTCTTCATGAAACCGCCAGAGGTTCGGCAAGCTAGACCCACCTGGTTGCCGACGACATGGGGAAAAGTGCGCGGACAGATCGCGGGAACCTTTCAATGAAATCAACTGTGAATAAAACGTCGCGGTGTACGAGAAAAATATCCGGATGAGACCTTGCTCGACGAACTGATAACCACCGCTCGGCAGGCCCGTTCAAAGTAGAAAACTCGCCGAGCTTTTGTTGTTCTTAAATGCCCAAAATTTTCCCATGAAACATCGAAATATAGCCGCCACCGTGAAGATTGTGTAGTTTGTGTAGGAATTTCAGTATATCTTCCACACCATCTTTTCTCAAGGGGGCTGCAGTAAAGGATACCAGCGCGTGCGACTACTCCCGGCAGGGGCTCCATAGCTGCACAACACAAAAGACGATGTTATCGGGGCAACAAGTGGCAACCAATTCAGCCAATCACATACGAAGAAGACAAGGAATTTGACTCTTGTTGACTGGTGTTTGTTCTTGGCTGCTTTAATTGAATTGGCTGTCACGCGGTGCCTTAAACGCACAAAGCACGAGTTTCCTAGTGATTCTGCGCTGTTGGTTCCGCGCAGTGAACGAAACCGACGATTCAACGTGAGTTTGAAACTGTCCAGCATGCCCAACTCGTCCTTCTTGTGAGCTTACTGTTATACTTAATCTTCACTTTTTTGTGCGGGGTCGTGCGAAGAGGGGCAAAAAATAGAAATCCAAATGGTTTCAAACGTGGTTTTATTCGGAACTTATATTCTGATTTGAAGTGCTCAACGTTTCCAGTGATAATTAAAATCATTTTTCTAAAAATAAAATCCCCATAATATATTTTTACCCATCATTTGTTTGCGACCGAATGCTTTTCATGCATATGTATTGTGCATTTGATTAAAATAATAACTAGGCAAGGAGTTTTGTTTTAGCTTCCACTTCATTTGCTCAGTTTTCTGGCGTTCCATGCAAGGAAATTTGAATACGAAGGAAGAAAACAAACACAAGTAGTATGCGTCCGTACAAAGGCACACAGACCGTCAGATAGAAAAAGAAAAGAGGGACAGATAGACAGTCACAAAGAAGCACACTAGATTATAAATCTTACGTTGATCTTGCATTGGGCAGTACAGTCGTTGTGTCTTACACGATGTTGCGTGTTCTCTCTTGAGACTAGACCACCACATTACGCTCTTTAAATACCAAATTTAAAAGCCACTGTTGTTGAACAACTGCCCTACTGCGGGTGAGTTCAAAAGCAGAAATTAATGTTTTAAGGTAAAGTGATTGAAATCATACAAAAGGTAAAGTGATTGAAATCAGACAAAAAATTCAATTAAAATCAAATACGTTCCGGCTATATCCCTTTCTATTTATGACATTTCCCTTCTTCCTGTGAAGTACGGCAGTGAGTGCGCGACTTCGGAGAGTGCTTCACTAGAGCGAGAAAGTATGCACTAAGCCGAACCACTTAACCGTTCCCGTACCCCTGCTGGAACTGCACACAATTCGTGATATCCAGCGGTTGCGGGAAGCGGTTGCTTAGAAGTAGAAAATTGAGCTTAGGCTTTAGCGCTTTGGAGGTCGCCTTGTGTGTTGGACCTTGGGGTTGTTGTTCGGGTGGTGGTTCCCTTTCCAAAAGTGCGGAGACGGGGGTGGCGTATGCTGTCTGGGTCAAACTCGTTGATCGTCTTGTTTGTGCGTTTGAGTTCATTCTTTCTCTTTCCCTTTCTCCATGTGTTTGGAAGCTACGAGGAAAACAACGCCCTTTCTCCCACACAGCACGGCTTCAGGAAGAACAGGAGCTGTGAAACAGCACTGGCTACGATCATGCACTACGTCAGTGACAACCTTGACCGTGGCATTTCGACCGACATGGTTCAACTAGATTTTAGCAATGCGTTTGACACGCTGAACCATGCTATACTCCTTCGGAAACTAGGAAGGGCAGGTGTCCGCGGTCCTCTGCTTCGGTGGTTAGCTCGGTTCCTTACTGGCCGCACACACCAGGTCCTCTTCCAAGGATCCCGTTCCGAGAGCTTCGCCGTCTCAGCAGGGGTACCTCAGGGATCCGTCCTTGGCCCTACTCTGTTCTCCACGTACACCAACGATCTTTCCCAATCTATTGACACGCAGATAGTCCAATATGCTGACGACATCACTCTGCTTGCACGAACTACACCTCACGCAAGCTGTCCCAACCTTCAGCGGAACCTGTCTATAGTGCAGCAGTGGTCCGACTCAAACTGCCTTCTTCTTAACCCATCCAAGTGTGCAGTCATGCGGGTCAGTCACAGCCGCAGCTCAGGAGCCCCTTTGTACACTGTGTCTGCAATACCTCTTACATCGGTCACATCACTACCAATTCTGGGTGTGACGTTCACCCCTGACTTAACATTCTCTCTGCACGTTGCCAATGCTGTTGCCAAAGCCCGACGTCTTTTGGGATTCGTGACACGAGTTTCCAAAGCGTGCGGTCCTACCACCTTCCGTGTTCTATACACCGCGCTCGTTCTTCCGCATCTCGAGTACTGTAGTGCGGTGTGGTGCCCACATCAAACTCATTTGGTTGACAGCCTGGAAAGCGTGCAGCGGCGTGCTACTCGGACATACTTTACTCGCCAACACTACCCTGCGTTGCCCTACGACAGTCGGCTTAAGAATCTCAAATGGCATTCCCTGGCTCATCGGAGAAGAGTCGCCAGGGTGGGCCTTACCTGCCGACTCCTCGACGGCTCGCTCAAAGGGACGTACCTTGCGACCATCCCAAGGATTAACAAGAGATCGGGGCAGCCTGAACTTATTCGAGCGCGTACCAAACACCACAGTTCCTCGCCGATCTTAGCCGGCATCGAGGACTTCATCTCGGCCCCGCTCAGGATACGTTCGCCGCTTCCCCAGGACCGTACTGAATCTGTGTCGATGTGTCGCTTGTTTTCAAAGCACCTACAGCAGCAGGCGTCATAACAGTGGTGTAGCAGTGTAGTGTGTGTTTGTGTGTGTGTTCTTATAGGTATACGTGGGAGTCAACTTACACTCTACATTTCACCCTCATTTTTCTTTTAAAACATTTTGGGTTGCGGCCCTGTGTACAAATTTGGTATATGTGTGCGTGTGCGTGTTTTTTTTTTTTTTCAAATCCTGGGTGGCGGGCTGGCAGGCGCACTCGCGTACGGGTTTTAACCTTTCTGCACAGCCGTGCACGCACACCCAGGATCAGGTTTTTTGTATGCAAATAAATATTATTATTATTATTATTATTATTACTATTATTAAATTATTATTATTTATTGGTGCGCTCAAATCAATAAATGTTGATGTCTTCGTCTGCTTTTTTTATTGTTCCCCATCTCAGGGTCGGCAAGATGTCGATAAAAAAATTATTAGAACTGTTCTAATTTTCGTGTAATATTCACCCTCATTACTATGATAATGTTTTGATATACAATATTTTCCTAAATGTTCAACAACTAATTTTAATATTTTGACCAGCAGTAGATCTTCTTTTGTACGACCTTAATCTCGATTACAGGGTGCCTTCTCAGTAAGAGGCAGGGCTCCGCCAAATTGCGGGCACATTGGACGTGATTAAAACCCGCTAATGGGGAACCCGTAAGCCAGCGGTTTGCCTCAGAGCCACCGATATATTTTTTTATCTATTATGCCCGGTTAAAGGCCACCGAGATGGCCGTGAAACAAAATATAGCCGCACTATTCTGACAAACCATAGTATGATTTAGGATGTAATTTATGCAATTGATAAATGCACAAAACTTAATTTGCAAATATAGGAATCGCAACCGCCGGAATCTATTTCATGACGTTTTGTTCATTTGGGAATACCGAGGCACAGTGAAACGCGCGCAAAAGCAGTTGTGGTCGACTCGCAGTCTCGCGATAGTTTTTACATCTCTAGTTCGCTCATTGCGGGCATCCAGGAATCTGACACCCATACACCTGGTGTAATTTATGACCTTTCACGTGGCGGTCCTAGCGGACATGATGGCAAACACAGATCAAGCTATTCTTGAACACGTGTCGCCATCTGTATTTAAAAATAGAAGACTGCAACTCGGCTTAACTGAAAGAGAAATGTTTGTGTTTGAATACTGAACTTCATGTGTAAACTATCGATATGCAGTTTCTAGAAAATGTTATATCAAAAAATACTTCGTAATATAATGTCTCGTTATTTTCGTTAGTTGACCTGATGCCGCTTTTAAAGCACGACAAAAGAACAATATTTTAAACTTTATTTTTATTTAAAATCTTACCGTATTTGTACAGTCTATTGCTATTTATTTTCGTTCGCTATTCCCGACTCCAGCGACTAAAGCGACCTATAGCTTGCGCCACCACCAAACAAACATGGTGGCTGGGTACAGGTCGCGTCGGATCAGTCGGGCGGGATGAACGTATGGCGCATTCAACGTAAGATAATTTATTTTGTTTAATGCCTTATTTTAAATGCATTTACACTGTGACGGTTAAGTGTAACCGGTACACATAAACTTGCCGTTTACAGTTTTGTTTACCCGTTGCCTTGTGTTCTTTTCATGTCAAACTTTTGCTTCGGAGATTTCGTTGAAAACCGAAACTGTGGGCTCTGGGGAGATGGTAATAGGCACTAATTAGTTTCGATCAGCTAAAGAAAGCGGCGATGGCTACACAATTGTTCCACCAAGAGTAATTTTCAGCTGACTAGCATGCCTCGACCATGCGACTTATCTGTCCGCGAAACCGAGCTTTTGTGCATGTCCGCGTTTACGAAACAGTCCCAGCTCCTGTCGTCTTCTCGGTCAACAACACAGGGGGTGTAGCACGATTGTCATGGTACGATGTCCTAACGGCTAAATGTCATGGTACGAGTAGTGTTTCTACGAACAAACCGCTGCCCCTAGCTTAGTGTTCGTTCATAAAACCAGCAAAACAAAAACTTTTAGCCTTTCCCTTCTGGTGAAGAAGTAAGATCAGCGGAGCGGTATAATGAAAAGTAATGGCCGTGCCAGAGCGGAAAGCTACCGCCATCTATGGGCGACGGCGGCAACCAGATACGTGACTTGCCGCCGTCGCTCATAGAGGGCGGTAGGTGTCCAGAGTTCGGTGTCTTCATTCCTTTGTGGGGGACACGATCCTGAAAAAACTAGCCCTTAAAGGGATACTTCAACGAAATTTGAAATATTCCCGTCGTGTTCAAAAATAGGTTGAATATGATCCACAATATCCGTAAATGACAATCGCACGTTTGTATTTTGAGCCTGATGGCTGTATTTTTCGTTATAAACGGCCCACTCTGGCAAGCGCTCGGAGAAGGCCCAGCGGAGACCACGTGACATCCAACGCAATCGTGACGTAGGTCGTCTCGGGACGAGCAAAGCTACGGCGAGGCTGACGTCGAGAGGATGGCCTAGTCGTTCCAGCCACCGAAGCGGCTGCTTTTGTACGAATTTTTGAGTGACGGGTTAATCTTCTATAATCTTGTAGGGGACAATAGCGACTTCTGCGACACACAAAAGGCATTCTCGGGAAGAGGGGAGTTCCTCCTTCCCCTCTTCTCTCGTCGTGGCCGGAGGCGAGACACTCACCGTCACTAGCTGTCAAGGTTCCTAGACGGGCATTACAAGCGAGGCGTTAGCGACATCCACCAGGCGCTCTTTGCTAATCGTTTAATTCGTTTTAAAATTCCTTTTCGAGACTTTTTTAACAAGATATTGGTATGTTCGATGTGATACTGCTCCTTTGAACACATATAGACCAAAACAATGAGCGCCGAAATTTCGTTGTAGTATCCCTTTAACAGCTTCGCTGTAAAGAAACTAGAACAGCGGCTCGTTCGACAAACGAGCCGCTGTTCTAGCCCAGTGTGCGTTCAAAAAAGAAGAAAAGCGGGTCCGATTTAAGATGCAAAAACAACGAAGCGAAACGCAATGACGCATAGGAGACATCGGGCTGCAAAAAGAATGGACTGCTGACACGGGGGGCATTTGACGCGGGGTTTTTGAGATTGGGAGACTTCATGTACGGTCTTTTGAGAATAGAAATTTCAAAACTGGGGCAAAAAAAAAACGGGACTTATGGTGGGGGCATTTGACGCGGGGTTTTTGAGATTGGGGTATATCGTGCAGCACCCAACACAGGGTGCAGGAAAATTACGAAAATTAAGCAAGCGCTTTTTGATCCAAGGTGCATGTAAACCCACTGGCGCTCCACTGAGCAGCTAATACTCGTACTTCAGTTCAGGTTTTAGTAGCAATCGAGAAGTCATTTTTAAGAATATGCGGGTTATGTATAATAACGCATAAAATTGTGCGAGTTGGTTATGTATAATATTACGTACTATGTGTCATTAAGCGATATTAGTATAGGGAACTCTTCGGGTTGAAATATGAGCTTAGTTGACCAGCTATCAGGTTAACAGTTGAATAAAAGTGTATTTGACAGACAGGGAGATGCTAATTAAACTCAGCCAAATGGTTCTAGCCGGCAGCACGGAGACGAATGCGAACATACTGGGGAGAGTCTTCCTCGGAAATTCACGCAGTCCACCTCTCAATTGAACTTGACTTCAAATCTTGAGTCTTTTTTGTGGCCGGACAACCTGAACAATGTGACTGTATATTGCTGCAGGCTTCGACGGGGATATGGTATAAATATTTGAGGTGCGATAGATCATAATGTCGTGACAGCTTCTAACTTCGCGAGTCGCGTCCCCCACCTTTTGAAAGCGAACAATTTCCCTCAATAATCGTATGCATCGAGCAGGTTTTTTGGATCAAGTAACTGCGAAATCAGCCGAACTCCTTCGGCGTGGTCCAGAGGCTCTTTTGCCGAAAAGTAGAGTAGATGATTAGCCAAATCACTGAGCGGTGTGGGTGGCTCACTCTTCAAGCTAATCTAACACAGCCAAACGCAAGAAAAACAGCTATCGAACCTCCCCATTTACTTGACTGCAACGTTCGTGTTCCCTCCAGTGAAACACCTCGTGTGTCGCCCTCAGTCCACTGTTCTACATCCCTATAAAAAACCACTTATCAGTTACCAAGTAGTCGTCTCTTCGAATGTGATTTGAGACAGACGAGAAATCGAAACGTTTTTCCGTGATTTCTTCCAATCCAAAAAATCGAGAGCACGCGACCTTGTATTTTGGAGTAAACAGGCTTTCAAATACGTAATGGAATGAAACAATCTACTGAGGCTTCACCACACTAATGAACACTCAGGCAAATTTAAGACATTTTCGGACCTTTCTCAAATTAGATCGTTCGCCACCGCGCCCACAACACGTGTCCGCGAAAGCCACCAGACACACGGAGAGGCGCAAAGCGACCTGTTCCGGCTGGTTCCCGGTTTTCCCGTTTGCTTGGTGCCGTCCGTTTTGCTGGAGTTTCGAAAATCCCCCAGACCGTTCACGTAGATTATAGTGGACGTTGGGACGCTTTAAGTGAAATAAACGAAATGATAATCAACATAAGATTGAGACATTCAAAAATAACTAAAAGCAGTTATTTAATTTACAATTAACTTTATGACTGTATAATACATAGAAAGGAAGTTACAAGCTGTCAAAAATAAAGCAAAGCGGCATGCATGGAGGGCTTGCACCTTGAGGGGTCTCCAAACCAAGAACGGAGAGCGGGAAGCGGGAACGCTCCGTTTCGTTTTTCGGTTTGGACATGATAAATGTCGGAGTAAGAGGGAGACATCGGGGAGAGAGGGTGCGCCTGACGTCGAGTCAGTTGTCAGAAAGATGTCACTCATGAGAGACCATTGAGATTGTCTCTGTCCATCTGCGCCTTCGCTCTCACCTCCACTCCACTTCCCTCGTCGTCCCAGTGATTAGATGCGCCCAGTGATTTCTTCAGGCACGCCTTCCATATCCCCACGCGAATGCCCCCACACCCCCTCCCCGGGAAAGAACCGGACGAAGGAGAACCCGTCCGGAAAACCTTCCGCTAAACATGCAGGCTTCCGCTCTTTCCGTATTTGGTTTGGAGACGCCTTTACAGGAGCTGTAAAACGCTCTACAGGCGTTCCTTCAAAACTGGCACGGGCAAGTAAGCTGAAACCTCTGGGTATGACGTCATAATTAGCGGTTGGTTTTCCCGTTTTTCTCGCGTCTATTGATACGATCGGCACAAATGCTTGTGATATTACAATTCACAGGAGAAGAATATGCTACAATTGACCTCTAACTCATTAATTGTCAAAAACTTTTTCAGCTTCTGTTTAAAGGAGTGATACAGCAATCTTCGTACTTTCAGTGAATACAGCTTATAGTAATTTTTCCTCGTGAGTATTTTCTCCACACAATGTCAGTCAAACGACAAAAATTATGAAAAACAAAACCACAATCACCCCCTTAACTTGCAGCCAGAACAACGGTCACGTGATCTGGAGCCGATTATATACCGCCCACGTTTATCACAGCCAAGCATGGATGGGGTTGGCAGAGCAGGTGTACGCGTTTAGTTTTAAACATTGTTAAAGGTCGGCTATTCCCGTCATCGCAGCGATTGGGCACCGCGGGCACTGCTGGAATACATGTCGGAGGCCCTGACGGTCAAAAGCCTCAATCAAATGATCACTTAGTGCTCTTGTCCACTCTATGAGCCGCATATATCGTGACTGCGGGGATCGTATAGCTTTATGACGAAATTCCGGGAATCGCATTGTTGAACACGCCAATAATAGATCGCCACAACCTCGTCATCAAGTTTGGCGAAGAGGAGACTGAAACAAAAAGTCCGCTTTCATCCCTTATATTTTGTGGCTACAAGGAAACTTCTCGGTAAGTGGAGTTCCATGCGAGTACACGCGGCTGTGACGTCACCGAGCTGCAGTGGCGCTGATATCGACGCGGCGCATTCCCAGAGGCATGACTTGAGCCGGATCTCGTTCCTGAGAACGCGCAGAGTTCACACGTGGTGTAGGCAAAAGCGGACTTATCTGTCAACAAGTGTAGCTTTGTAAATTGAGAGACATTCCTACCCAATATCGTTGCACGGCTCCTTTACGTTTGTGAGCACATGAATCATGCACGTCAAGATAATTGTATCAAACTTGGGAAGAACCAACTTAACCTAAAATATAGGAACATTCATACGAAGAAGAGAGACAGAACAAATTTGTCAACAACCGCTGCCTCTGAAAAGTGCCAACAACTGCAACTGTTTCCCGAAGATGTTTGCACACTTTTTTAGGGGCGAAGCTCTATAGGGGCTAGCCATGTCCGTCCGTCCGTCCGTCCGTCTGCCGTCCAGTGCTCGTGCTCCTGCTCGTGAGCTCACGTGCTCACGTGCTCGTGTAGGGCAAAAACAAATGATAAAGAAATAATAAAAAATAAACAAATAATGATGTAAAATACGTTTGCGCAGTCGACAGGATTCAAACCTGTGCGGGGAGACCCCAAAGGATTTCTAGTCCATCGTCTTAACCACTCGGCCACGACTGCGGGAGGAGTAGGGGGCTCTGAGTTGTGGTAGTAACTCAAGAGCTGGGGATGTCATGGATGAAACGTTGCATGTAGCCGCTCAACGTCTATACAGGAGAGGGCGCTGCGGTCAAATGCGTATATAACCGCGTTAAACTTTGCATGCATTCGCTCAACGTTTATAGACGAGAGGGCGCTGCGGTCAAATGTTCAAATGCGTATATAACCACGTTTTATACCACAGATTCTCTTTCTGACATGGGTTAAAACGAACAAAAGGCTCGGCATGTTGCGGCTCAGCGTCCACGCAGACATGCACCACCAGAGGTTCGCCCCAATCAACATCATTCACCACGTGGAGATGCGGTAAATTTTTCGATATCCTCTCATTTGTATTATGCTTTCATAATTGGATGCTCATATTGTTAGAAACCAATGTATAAGCAACTAGCGCAGCTTATACCCGTCATAAGTTATCAGACTTGTAACTTCACGTGCTTACCCACACGAGGACGCAAGGTTTTGACCGAACTTTGGACTTTCTGCTAAACGTAAGGCGTTTTATGCAACATGTCAATACTTGATTAAAGTCTAGCTTTAATATTCTCTACAAAAACAACAACAGAACGAAAATCTCCCAATAGCTTTTAACAAACCACTGAATCTTGAGGTTTAAATCTGTGTTGCCGACAAAGTGAAATCAATCACCAAAAGCTTCGTTATATTTCGTCTTACCTAAGGGTTCCCAACGTCGAATACTATATTTATGCGCGGACTCCGCTTTATTGCGTACTTGTGTTGCACGTGCATCCGAGCAGCAGACACATCTGCTCGAGATACTGTGTCCGCATGTTTTTGCTGGAGTACCAGTCAACACCTGCACTTCTCGTTACAAAAGTTTAAACCGAGTCAAGCAATAAACAAAAAAAAAAAAACTGAATATGTAAAAAAAAGTATCGATTGACCTTAACTTCGGTTCAATGACACAATAGTATGTCTGCTGTTGTGTACCGAATGGTTATAGTCACTCACAGGTTAAAAAAAGTTTTCGAGGGAGAGGAAGGCTGTGAAGAAGGAAGCAGACGTAATGCTGAAGAGAGGAGAAAGTTTCCTCCTCTCCTCTCCAGCATTACGTCTGCTTCCGTCTCCCCAACCCTCCTTTTCCTAAAAAAGTTTCGAAACGCGAGCAAGACAGCCGTGTTCGTGCCTAATGCCGCCAACGTGTGTCACGACATGGAACACTGCACTTCCGCCTTCATCTCAGCTCAATATTAATTCGACGCTCGGAGAAGATTTAACGCTCGAGTTGAACCGACCCAAATCAGCGTAATTTCTACGCAACAAATTTCACATTCCGCCTTGGAGGACAATGGTCACGTCGGTGTTACTGCATATGTTCACGGGATTAAATACTCGCTTCAACAGTGAGCTGAAGTTCATGCGGCCTGCGACACCTTACATCCGGTGCTGTCATGGTTCTGCGGCTCCAAGCCATATTGAGAAGAAAGAAATAGACCGCAAAAGACAGCTGGAGGGTAGAAGAGAAGGAAGAGAGGATGGCCAGCGAAACCTGATGTCCGGTCGGAGAAGGAGCTCCGCAAGGAGGTCTATGGCTATGGTCCAGGACTTGTCCGTCTCTTGCTAAGCCCAAGCTGCTACGGCAACTCTTTACTTCCCAAGCCCAGGATTCAAGGCGACAACGGTGAGCTGCACCTCTTCGCGGTTTGTCCACCCAATGAACTATCAGGGGCATTCTATGTGAGGGACTGACGGACGCTTCTTCGCCCGTCATTGAACTACATAGTAAAACCTACTTCTTTTTGTAATTTTTGTTGTATTTATTTTCCTGACTTCGCCCTTGTTTGTATTTTTGTAAATCGAACGTAGTAACTTCTCTGCCGCCTGACGTTCTCTTCATTTCACTTGCGACCCGTCTCGGGCGAACCGTGAGAGGTGCTTAGAAAACAGAGGAGGTCAGTAAAACCTAGACAGTGAAAAACGCGGGAATCTTAATGGCCCCTAGAGTCTCATCATTTTGGGGTACAAAGTTCCGATGCCATTATTTATTTATCATTCATTTGAGTAGAATTCTCCAGAAAACATTTAATATCGAATGAAGCCTTCCATATTTAACAAGGTAAACCCATTCCTTCAAATTTTCTGATATTTTGTTAATTATGTTATGGTCTATCTTCCTTCCTCTTGATTGATCTCTACCTCCTCTATAAATACCTCAATCGCTTTATCTGATTGCCCTTTTTCGTAGCCTTTGTTATCCACTTCCTTTATACTTCGTCATATTATGCGCCAAATTGATGTAAATCTCGGGCAAGTATTCCCGTTTAATTACTATAGCGTGATTGTGCCTCGTCCCCATAGAAATGGTTTCCACGGGCTGCGGTGTCCGCGATGGACATCTGCTTTTTCGTCCCTCTTGATTTTATATTTAACCTTTTACACTTTACCTGCAGCGGAAACAATTTTGGTGTTTAATCTAGACATTCATCTGGCCGAAACTCTATTACTGTTCCTACCTAAACGACACGATGAAATTGATACTAATAGGCTAATAAATACGAATAATCTAGCTGTAGCAAGTAAATACCGGGTGTTCCAGCGAAGATTTTCAAAGATGCCTAAGAATAGACTGAGGAAACTTTCCAGGAATAAACTACCAGCCACGGCGGATGTCCGGCATTGCATAAAACATACTAATAAAAAAGATAACGGAAATGTACTAATTAACTTTATAATTAACGAAAATAAACATATGGTTCCAATTAGAAACTTTCTGATGATCATCGAAACCACTAAATCCACTAATTTCCAAATATTCGGCAAACATGGCCTCTTCAAACGCTAAAAAGAAAAAAAATAGAACGATAAATTTAGCTTTGCCTTTAGGTTTCGATTTGTTTTTCAGGCCCATCTTTGAGTTAGAGTCTTACCCCAACTTGGGGGTGAGGCGCGAAGCTACCGCGTCACCTACCACGCAGAATGGAACAAAGTATAGCGCGCATGTGTTGTGCGCTGTGCCACCGGGGTAGGACCGCTGACGCAAAGATGAGCTTTGATAGGAAACCAAACCTAGTGACGCGCTCACATTTTCGAGCTTTTTTCTCGTGATGTCGCAAAACGCTGCACCTGGCTAATATATATCTAAAATTAGTTTATTGATTGGTTTTCATCAAGCTCAGAAATTTTCTAATCAAAACCATATGTTTATTTTCAACAATAAGAAGGGAATTAGTACATCTTAGTTAGTTATTAGGCTCCTTTGTGTGTTTTTTGCATTTTTATGTCTTCCGTAGCTGACTCTTTGTTCCGGGTAGAAGTTACTTTTTCCGTCAACCAGCCTAGTTTTAGGGATCTTGGAAGGTCTCCGCCGAAACTACCGTTACATCTTCATGAAATCTGTGAAAGTAACATTTCCTCTGAAAGTGAGATGATCACCCTCATTATTCCCGTGTTCTGGGAAAGTCACAGGCGTACAAACTCACGCGACGTATAATTCTGATCAGTAATGTGAATTTACCTGTAAGCTTTTCATTAATGAAAAAAGAGCGTGTTGGCTCGGGTCAAGATTGAAGAAAGAATAAACAAGACGAAGGCGACACAATAACATATTTCAACTCGCAACAGACATATAGAAATTCCACAAGCGAGCAACCGAGTAGATGCTGGAAAATCGAGAAGGTAATCTAAAAGGGAAGGAGGGAAGGTACGGTAAGATACAATGCAAAATTAGGTTCACAGAGTCATCTCTGATTTGAGAAATTCAACTTTCAGTCTTCCTCACAAACAGTGAGGGATTAGAAACGTTTTCATTTGCGTGTTTATGGTGAGCGACTCTAACCTCCCACCCCGTATCTGCTGTTATGCTCCCCAAATATCCTTGTGTCTTCAAAAGGAGGCATGCAGTCTGTTCAGAAACGGGCTTGTATTAATATTAGGTGATAGGGGTCAGTTGAGGCCTTGTAATCTCCATTATAGTCTTTCCGGAGTAGGTGATTTGTTCACTTTCCAGTCTTACCTATGTATTGACTCCCGCAGCTCAAGGCAATGGAGCACATCTTCACTTCTTTGCTTGCATATTTTTTGTTGATGTTTGGCGATGCAAGAACTCGACATCCGGTTGTTACTAACTTTGAAAGTCGCTGGAGGCGCATGTGGCAAGAAAACACGATGTTCGTGTAGAATCATGGTGCAATACATTTTACCAGATGAGCGGAAGTGTTCACGTAATTGATGACTGATAATCAGGCTTTGTTATTGGAGGCAGGGGCTGTCATTAAACCCGAGAAGAAACCTCTCCAAGACGAAGTGAAGAAGGTCGATGGGGAAGCCGGCCTGAACAAGCCTCCATTGCTGAGTTTCAAAGCTGCCCTGTGAAAATGATGACAGGAATCTGCAAAAAGTAATGAAACCAGTGACTTCATGATACATTGTTTACCCGATTTCAGAGTGAGCAATAAAAAAAAAGAAGAACAGGTTTGACTGAGCGTTGCTGGAAAACCCAGCAAAGACCAGAGGAACTAGCAGGAAGCCGCAGATCGAGGTACCGTAGCCCTTCATTCGAAGGTTCTCCCTTCGTGAATTCTGACGAGCAAGTTGAAAAAGCGTCTTAATACTTTAAGTGGAGGATTGAGTCAGGATGAATGATTAGGTAGCCATCAACGTATCCGAAAACATGGCAGCCAGGTGAGGAGTTGTCCATATGCGTCATTATAACTCTGTCAACTATACATCAAAAATCTCGCTGAGAACAGGTGCGAAACAAGAGCCGATGCAAACGCCTCTCCTTTATGCGATATATATTTTCTTCATATTCGACTAAAGTTGACTGGAGGTAACAATATAATAATAATAATATTAGTACCTTTATGTTTTCAAACAAAACAATGTTGAAAATGTTACAAGATAAAAAATGCTCTGGAAATCAGCTTGACGAGCACCAAGCCACCTGAACCAGTAGTCGTGATGCAAGGACAAATATAAATTATACAAAACTAAAAGATGACATGTGCCATACATCTACGAAACACAAATTACAAACGAGAACTAAGGCTATTAAAGAGGAGTAGCATAGTGTAGCGTGAGCTACACTGGCCGAGGTTGAGCAGTTTCGCGTGGCTCGCATAATGAGCCGTGCTCCGTGCTGCGCAAGTGCGAGGAGCAGTGACGTCACACGGCGCACAGCTGGCGCGCTGGAGCCGCCGCCGCCGCGCGCTCCGCCGCCACCGCGCGCGCCTCTAATGTCTGCACATTCCAGAGGAGTGACGTCATAGCCGCGGCAGACGCACTGGTGCCGCCACGTGCCCAGCTGTCCGCCTCCGTTACGCAGTAGCCAAGTCTGACGCTGCACCGGAGCCGCTTGATAGCGCCTCTCATTTTGCGCGCTTAAGCTCACGCTACGTATATCCCGGCATAGCCGAGCTAAGCCACCGCAATTTTTTGATGCAATTTACAAAATGGCAGAAGAATATGCAGAAACTTAAAGGCTCACTGAAATAAACGCAAAAGAAAACATCATCTCAACAGAATGTAGCGCTTTTCGCGAAACATTTGGTTTGAAATAAACATTCAAAAAATATTTACCGTAAGAGGCTCACCGATATATTGCTAAGTTCAATATCCTGCCTACTGAGCTGGTTAAGAGTAGTCGGCAAAGCATATTCCGTACTTTGGGGACCGTACTTTATTGTGAAAAAATGGTACTCTCAAGGTAATTTTAATTCGTTTTGGGTATCTATATATTTTGTGCGTTAACTTAGCTTCGTGTTTAAGGTGATGTTAGGGTAAATTTGTTTTCCATTTCATATATTTCACATAAACAATATTTATATAAATATTCAATCAAAAGTTTCCTCACACCAAGATGACTAGAAATGATTATGAATTGCATGTTCTAGGGACAGATTCCAGTGACAAGTCGGAGTAAGTAAAGGAAACCTATAAATAAACACCACAGGAATTTTGAAAATCACCGGCTCCATGTTCGAGAACGACGTCAGAGACTGGAAAAATCAAGCCGGTTGGATCTAGTTAAAACTACATGTCTTCGACAGTCCAGTGAAACAAATAGGGTGCGGCAAGGAAAAGGAATGAAATCAAGGGATGCGTGAAATCAATTCGAGTGAGTTAGACACTCTATAATGTTGGGAGAGCTT
>JAZHYW010044525.1:0-25631 GCA_037355805.1 Ixodes ricinus | reverse complement strand
CGGACGGCGTGTGTATCACTAGGGAGCCTCGTTAACCCCCCCCCCCCCCCCCCCAAAAGCAGGGGACCGTTTGGCGGGGCGCGCGCAACGTCTACTTTCCTGCACGGCACTTTGATCCGGCTCATCACGTGATCGGACCTCGGCGAATAGCGGCGCGGCAGCACGGCAGCACGTGGAAAACAGACGCGCAACTCTGGCTCCCGTAGGAAGCCTATACAGGAACTCTAGTCTCACGCGCTTCGCGGCGACACTATGCGGCTGCTAATTACAAAACTATTAACCCCCTTGACCCCCCCCCCCCCTACACACGCTTCGCGGCGTCCAGCCGGCAACCCAAGCCCCGCTGTCCCCATGCACCTCCGGAAAGGGAGTCCCATACCATTTAGTTCACCGAAGTTTCGTCGACAACATCCTTTTATATGTGTTAATCGTCAAAAAAAAAAAAATGTTCCAGATATCGCCAAACGCCTCGACAAAACAAAATGCTCGAGAAAGAAAAAAGTAAACCCACACTGGGGATCTCAACCGGGGTCCGCTGCGTATGAGGCAGGCGCGTTACCGCTACGCTACGCCGACGAAAATAAATCCCTGGAGAAGGGGAACAAGAGGGACAAAGGACGAGCACAAATCTCCAAACACAGCTAGGTGACTGGTGGGCGACCGAAAAAATCCGCTGGTCCGGGTATCGAACCCGGGACCTCTCCATTACAGGTGGAGCGCTCTACCGACTGAGCTAACCAGGGGTCAGACGTCAGTAGAGCAAACAGGTTTTATCAGCTGCCACCAGTCTAACACCAAAAAGGGTGAAGCTTGCAATTTAAGGTTATGATTATAATGCAATTAAATGCAAAGGTGCAAGCGAGCTGGACAAGAATGATGAAGATAATCCATGGAGAAGGGGAACAAGGGGGACAAAGGACAAACAGAAATCTCCAAACACAGCTAGGTGACTGGTGCGCGACCGAAAAATCCGCCTGGTCCGGGTATCGAACCCGGGACCTCTCCATGACAGGTGGAGCGCTCTACCGACTGAGCTAAACTCAGGGGTCAGACGTCGGCAGAGCAAACGGGTTTTATCAGCTGCCACCAGTCACAACGCCAAAAGGGTGAAGCTTCGCAATTCCAAGGTTATGTTGGTAATGCAATTAAATGCAAAGGTGCAGAAGCGAGCTGGTCAAAGAACGATGAAGATAATCCATGGAGAAGGGGAACAAGAGGGACAAAGGACGGAGCACAAATCTCCAAACACAGCTAGGTGACTGGGTGGGCGACCGAAAAACTCCTGGTCCGGGTATCGAACCCGGGACCTCTCCATTACAGGTAGGAGCGCTCTACCGACTCGAGCTAACCAGGGGTCAGACGTCAGCAGAGCAAACGGGTTTTATCAGCTGCCACCAGTCTAACACCAAAGAGGGTGAAGCAACGCAATTTAAGGTTATGTTTATAATGACCAATTAAATGCAAAGGTGCAAGCGAGCTGGTCAAGAATGATGAAGATAATCCATGGAGAAGGGGAACAAGAGGGACGAAAGGACAAACAGAAATCTCCAAACACAGCTAGGTGACTGGTGCGCGACCGAAAAATCCGCCTGGTCCGGGTATCGAACCCGGGACCTCTCCATTACAGGTGGAGCGCTCCACCGACTGAGCTAACTCAGGGGTCAGACGTCAGTAGAGCAAACGGGTTTTATCAGCTGCCACCAGTCTAACACCAACAAGGGTGAAGCTTGCAATTTAAGGTTATGTTTATAATGCAATTAAATGCAAAGGTGCAAGCGAGCTGGTCAAGAATGATGAAGATAATCCATGGAGAAGGGGAACAAAGAGGGACAAAGGACGAGCACAAATCTCCAAACACAGCTAGGTGACTGGTGGGCGACCGAGAAAATCCGCCTGGTCCGGGTATCGAACCCGGGACCTCTCCATTACAGGTGGAGCGCTCTACCAACTGAGCTAACCAGGGGTCAGACGTCAGTAGAGCAAACGGGTTTTATCAGCTGCCACCAGTCTAACACCAACAAGGAGTGAAGCTTGCAATTTAAGGTTATGATTAGTAATGCAATTAAATGCAAAGGTGCAAGCGAGCTGGACAAGAATGATGAAGATAATCCCTGGAGAAGGGGAACAAGAGGGACAAAGGACAAACAGAAATCTCCAAACGCAGCTAGGTGACTGGTGCGCGACCTGAAAAATCCGCCCGGTCCGGGTATCGAACCCGGGACCTCTCTATTACAGGTGGAGCGCTCTACCAACTGAGCATAACCAGGGGTTAGACGTCAGTAGAGCTGAACGGGTTTTATCAGCTGCCACCAGTCTAACACCAACAAGGGTGAAGCTTGCAATTTAAGGTTATGATTATAATGCAATTAAATGCAAAGGTGCAAGTGAGCTGAGAAGAATGATGAAAATAACTCCTGGAGAAGGGAACAAGAGGGACAAACGGACAAACACAATCTCCAACACAGCTATGTGACTGGTGCGCGACCGAAAAATCCACCTGGTCCGGGTATCGAACCCGAGACCTCTCCGCATTACAGGTGGAGCGATTATGTTCAGGATTATTTTCATCATTCTTGTTTTAGCTCTGCTTGCACCTTTGCGTTTCGATCGCATTATAATCAAACGTGCTGTTATTCGCAGATGATATCAAGCTCTTTTTGGATATTAGTTTCATCGACGACTGTGACCTTCTTCTGAGGAGTGAGGCATCGCATATTTCCGAACTGGTGTCGGGAAAATTGCTTAATCATTAATCCAGAAAAAACTAAGGTCATGTCTTTCAGTAAAAAACGTGAAATTATACACTATTCATACTCAATTGATGGTAAGTGCATTTTTAAAAGTATCAGCCGGTTCGTGATCTCGGAGTGTACTTTGACACTACTCTATCGTTTGGCCGCCATGTCGCTCATACTGCCTGTTCTGCATTTAGATTGCTTGGAATGATTACTCGATTAACTAAAATGTTTGCGTACTATGCTTGTTTACTTCGTTTATTTTGTTCTATTATCAGATCGAGACTAGACTTTGGCTCTGTGGTGTGGCAATTCACTGACACTACGTGAAGCAGCTAAAATAGAGTCACTACGGAGACGCCTTGTGCGCATAATTTATCACAAATACCTTGGCCGAAGGCATTTTGACAACTATGAACTCCTGCTCGACAAATTTGGCCTAGTGTCCATCCCTGTGAAGATTATCGCGCGATGTAGCCTTCTTGTATAAAATAGTTCACGGGGACATTGACTCAACGCTTTTGATCTCACAGTGCATTTGAACGTACCCACTCGCTCAAATAGAGAGCTCTCACTTTTATCCCCACAATCAACACAGGATATCACCAACAACAAGAGCAGACAAGTGTAAACTATCTTGGGCATGAAAATTTTGATATTTTTGATAGCTACGTAAATCTCAGTAGAATATTAGATTATATTATTTTTCGACGCTAAAAATGTGCTGTCGTGCTTTGTTGCATGCTAGTTTTATCAGTTGAGCATGTTTTACAGCTGTGCAATTTTTTCACTGTGCCACATTGTAGACCTTTGTTGTTTGTTGATTGGCACAAATAAAGGCGCTGATGATGATGATGATGCATGATGATGCTGTCGACAACGACGTCAACGATCTGACAGCTAGCGTCTTTATGACGTCGCATTGACGTCGCATGAGGTCGTCGTCGTCGTCAACGTTGAGCAATTTAAACGCAATATGACGTCAGAACGCAGTCTTGATGTCGTTAACGCGCGTTGGCAAGGCCGATGACGACGTTGACGTCAAGGCGTGGTTGGGATGTCGCATGGCGCGGTGACGTCAAGTCAGGTCGCGGTGTGCGTTGTGTATTGACGTGACGCCTGACGTCTAGGTTGCATAAAAAATATAGCCTGGGGTTCTATTGTTTCTATGACCTTGACCAGTGTGCCGGTCGAGCTTGGGTTAAGAACGCAACGCGTTTTTCATAAACAATCGCTAATCCAAATTTCTTGCGCTCGTAGCGCCCGAGAGGGCGCTACGAGCTGGAGTGGCTTTGATTGGATTAGCCGTTTTTTCCACACGCAGGTGTGCAAAAATTGTACTCTGGTGGCCCCATCGTCTTTTCCATACTCCGTTTCACCTAATGTTGTACCGCAGCGAAGGCTGAAGCGCGAGTCGCTGCAGCTGCCATAGCCTCCTCCGTATAAAGGAGGCTCGCAGCTGCCCTTGTGCACGAGAGTTTGTGCCGCCGAGATGTGCCCCAGAGTGAGGAGCTCGCGCTTGTAGCCTTTCCTGCGGTACAACACAAGGTGAAACAGAGTATAGACAGTGCAAGCATGGCGCCCCAGCTGGTGCCCCATGCATGCGAGCGTGCAACGTGCGTGAACACAGTCAGAAGCAACTGCACGGGCGTGCCTGCTCGAGCAAACACGGCGGCGCCAGTTGCCCAGTTTGCAATCGTCCATAGTACACTCTACCACTGGTTCTGCAACGCGACCATTCCCGTGCTCCAGCCATGCTTCACCACAATTTTGATGGCATTGTTGGACAGCCACTGTTTGAAGAAGAAGATTACGATTGAAAACGAGCGTGTTGGTTAGAAGATACAAAACTTGAAAGTATAAAACAGCGAGGGCGAGGACGGAAACAGGACATCTTTCAAAAATCTTGAAAGATGTCCTATTCCCGTCCTCGTCCTCGCTGGTTTATACTGCAAGTTTTGTAAGAAGAAGATCGCGTGGAGATGAAAGCCGGATCAGTTCGAGTTTGGATTTCATCAAAGGTAGTCTTTCGTCAGTCTCTCTCAGTTTTTGTTGTTGTTGTTGTTTTTGGCTCGGAACTAACTTTGGGGAAGAGTTTCTTGAGCGAGGTGCTAAGAACAAAATTTTCACCTCGAGCTTGGAAGCCACACTCTTTAGGTAAAAGACGCCGACCAGCTGTTGTGCCATGCCATCCATGGGGGATCGGTGGCCGAGTGGGCTAGCACACGCCAGCTCGCAGCACGTGGAGCGAAAGGTCGCGCTGCAGAACCAGGGCTCATGGGTTGAATCCCCACCCGTGAGGTATCCGTGACATGCCTCAGGAAGGACGCCGTAAAATTTGAGTGGACAGACGAATAGCAGCGGGCCTTCGACGAGCTGAAACGAAGACTCCAGACGCCTCGGATTATCGGCCACTTCACCAATTTGCATAGACCAAAATTTGCATAGACCGACCAAGGAGTAATGCCTAATGCCGTCGTTTAGGCGATAACCAAGTTCCGCCCGTTCCTGTACGGGAGTTCGTTTCAGGTGGTTACAGACCACTACTCACCTGCTGGCTCGCAGACCTCAAAGATTCAGAGACGCCTGGCGCGGTGGAGTTCATGATATCAAGAATTCGGCATGACTGTGGTCTGTCAAGTCTGGCCGCAAGCACAGTTACGCCGATTGTCTTCGAGCGCTCTCCGTCGAGTTGGCGTCCGAGCGCACTAATGACGACGAAGAGGATTTTTTTGAGTAGTGAACGCCGACAACTTGGCGAACTTCAACGATATGATCCTGAGCTGCGCGCACTCATCGAGCACCTGGAATGTCGGTATGCTACGCTGCCCCGAGTCTTCTTGCGAAACTCTATCATCCTTCGCCATCCGACGGTGTGTATTTTACAAGAACTTCGGCGACAACAACACGGCAAGGCTTTGGTGGTCCCCAGCGGCCTTTACGAGATATCTCCTTCCGCCTGCCACGATTATCGAACGGGGGACACCTTGAGCTACACCGGGACGCTCGCCAGGATCCGCGATAGGTACTACTGGCCTAAGCTTCCGAAGACCGTTCACCTATACACCCGATCGTGCCACGAGTGCCAACGACGGAAGAATCCTAATCGACGAAGCCAGCAGGACTCCTACAGCCAATCGCTCACCCGTCTACGCGCCATTCCTGCAACAGGAATGGATATGCCGTGCATCTCTTTTCACCATCAACAATGGGGAACCGCTGACGTGATCGTTGCTTCCGATTATCTAACGCAGTAGGCCGAGATCAAGGTCCTTTCATCGGGAACTGCAGTTGAAGATGCCAAGTTTTTCATTGAGTCCATCGTCCTTAGGCACGGCTCTCCCGGGGTGCTAATTACAAATCGTGGGTTATACTTTATGGCGCAGCGGACGCAAGAAATTCTTCATCTCAGCCACACCAACCATCGTCACCCCACGGCGTACCACCCGCAGACCAACGGGCTGACGAGAGAATAAGACAGCCGCGGACATGATCTCCATGTACGTCGACGAAGAGCACAAGAGTTGGGACGAGGTGTTACCCCACGCCACGTTCGCCTACAACACTGCGGTTCCAACAGACCACTTGAGTTGCACCTTTTCCATCTGGTACATGGTCGAAGTTAACGACCATGCTCGACGCAATGCTGCCCCCCGAGCCAGTTGACTATGGGAGCGACGACTTCCAGGTGGTTGCTCAACGGGCCGAAGAAGGCCGCCAGCTGGTCTGCCTCCGATTCAACACCAACAACGTGTCGACGCTGGCTGCTACAAATCTTCGTCGTGGAGACGTTGACTTCCGGCCCGGAGACAAGGTGTGGGTGGACACCCATTCTTCGCCGCGACCCAAGCGAGAAATTGTTGAAACGATACTTGCGACTGTACCAAGGCATATCGACACCTCGGGTCCTCAACAACGAAGTGGTGCCCGACGAATGCAAGCATCATCACGAGGCCGACCACGACTCGAGGTGGTTCACTTCGTTCGACTCAAGCCATTCCGCACTCGATAGAACTGTAGAGTGTTCCAGATGACTGTTTAGATTACCGTCCTTTAATTTGATTTTTGTTTTGTGTAGCATCGGGGCGATGCGCTTTGTAAACAAGGGGGAGAATGCTGCGTTGGCGTACGTAGTCCAGTCGGCAGCGCACTGACCTCGCACGCAGGTGGTCGGGTTCCATCTCTGCCTCTGCCTGCCCTTTTACCTCTTCTTTATGCAAGGAAATTCTGGAAGGTGGGAGAGCTGTCTAGCTTGTTGAATGTTCACAATATATAGTTCGAGAATAATCGAGGCTCCCGTGGAAGGCTGTGCCAGGCTGCGTCGCGCCGCATGTCAGTCCCGCCCCAACGCCCGATTCTGCTGCTACACCGCCATCGACGCTTGTGACGCTACCCCTTCTTCCATTTTGTTTTTACAACAAGTTCGCCCACTAGACGCTTAGTTTCCTTCATCTCATCTCGTCGCCTCATCACTGGCAGTTAAGCCCATGAGATGACCCGCGGTGATTGTCGAGGTGCTGATGCAGGGTCCTCGCCTCCTGAGCAAGCGCTCACCTTCTGAAGGTCGTTCTTCTCCCCGGGGAGAAAGGGGAGATGCAGGCGGCCAGCCCACCATCACTGACCACATCAACTCGGATCAGCAGCGTGCGGCTAAACCACAACCAGGACCTTGAAGTCGCCCGACAACCGTGCAATGCCGAAGCCCAAGTCAATGCTGGCGGTCCACGACCGCTTTCCCCAGGCGCGCGCCTCCTGTCGACCCGTTCGAGGATCTGGGGACCGCGGACAGCGGCATAAAAGACGTGGCCAACAAAGTGCATCTCGAGAGATCGGATGTACGCCCGCCTTCTCCACCGAGTCCAGAACCCAAGCGGCCCGAGTCGTGACCAGCAAGAAACACATGAAGGGCGGTTAAAGAACGTGAAGGAGGTGAAGATGAAATTGAGAATACGTTTCTCCTTCAAATAGACGAGTCTGGCGGTATGTTGATGTTTAGCGCTGGCTGTAATAATGTACGCTGCATACGCCTGGGCATGGTAAAAATTGAGATCGAAATGGCGTCGCTGGTATGGAGATGACTCACAAACAAACGTCATCCTGGCGCGACTGTATATTGCTGCTGTCCGCCTGAATTTTCCGTAGAAGTTCAACGATATTCAGTTCGCCTGGTTGCTCTTCAGTCTGCCCTGACAGAGATAAACATGTACAACGGTATTACTCCACGTTGTTCTCACAAAGACGCTGAACTGATGCAGGAACAGCCAACAGGCGACATCATTAAAGCATTTCTTTGGTCAATCCATCGATTTACCAGACCAACGGTCGAAATTAAAGCTGGCGTAACGGACGAAAATTATGGTTGAATGCCGGTCGAACAGCAGATAAAGGCAGAGCGCATCTACATACAGCCTGACGGCGTTTTTTGTCAGAACGTTAACGTACTATCGATCAACAAAGAGTAATGATCAACGTCAGCCAACAGAATATCGGGTCACCACGGGTCTTTTTCAGGTAAATACTGGATCAACGCCTTTGCGCTGCTGGCGAGGAGCCAGACCACTGGAATACTGCCGGTAGAGCCGCCGAGATCGGCAAAGACGGATAAAGGTCCGCCAGCAGCACGCCATCGTCGTCAGAACTCTGCCGAGTTGCCACTGGCTGTACAAGACGACAATGATAATATCAGTCTTTGGCGCAGGCGTTCACGGCATGGCGTATTCGCGGACAATCCAGAGAGTCAGCACGACTGACCACTGGAGTAATGAGGCACATCTCCTGTCTTCACGCGTCGCCATGATCGTCGTCCGGAGATATTCTCTACAGCAAAACCAGACAGCACCCATGACGGCCTGGAGACTACCAGACTTCATAGAGACCTTCAGAAGCCCACACATTTCACCTGATTTGTCTTTGCCAGTAGACTCTTTACGACCGAGAAATACAATGCTCACCAGTTCCAGCGATCAGCACTTCGAATTGCCAGCCGCGGAATGCCACGACGTGCATGAAACCACGACGAAACAGAATTTCTGCAAACGATCGCAACCTTGATCATATCAAATTTGCGATTTCAATGACTTCTAATCTTTCCACAATGATGGATAAGAAACAGACGGAATACTGGAATAATTGATTATCTCATCAGGTGCCGAGATAAAAACACGCCGTCAGTATCACTGCTAAGGTTACCCAGCAATTCGTGGAAGAATGTCCTCCCATATTAAAGCCCCTGAACTGATTATGACCGAGGGCCTTTCATGGCGCAACGATAAGAGATTGCATTGCTGCATCACCACCAGCTTTATCAAAATACCACCATGATCAATGGGCTGATGGAGTGACGAAGAAGACACACGGATACATCCTGATGTACGGCGGGAACACAAGATAATATAAAGGTTTCCGCGCCTACAGCAGCACGCATCAATACAGAATAATGGCGGTCTTTCGCCGCAGGCACGCAGGCAGGGCAAGACGACGCTGATACCGATGCTGTGCTGCTCAACATCCGATAATACTGACCAGCGATGACGAAGCACGTTTTGAACGAGCAGTGAGGTATGCCAGCAATTTCTGCTCTTCGCAGAAGAATCAGCACGTACTGATGGTACAGCAACCTTTCATACGCTGACGGAGTTCACGCAGATAAAGTGGGCAGACGCCCGGTCAGCGCAGGTCAATAACGGAGCAGTTCGCCACCAGACCGCAGGTCATCGCCGCCGGGAATGAAATCATGAGGCCTTCGATGGTTCCGCGTCAATTGTGGACGCTACCAGCCAGCGACTGGAGTTGTCCACAGTTCGACTCAAGCGCCAACAGCTGCAGCAGGTTGCAAATACGCCAGAGCTGTCGCCCACCAAATTTTTGTTCATCCGGTTCTCTTCGGCATCAGACGATGTCTTTGTGGCAGAGATAACGCGCTGCGCTTCACGGAGAAAGCAACGCTACCGGTTTCAAGAGTTGAGCCGCCGTCTTTAACGAGACGGTCTTCGCCCGCTTTACCAGCGCCAGTTCATCGCTGCCTTGAGCGCGCTACGCCGAACTCTTTTTGCGGGTTCTGGCATAATACTGTAGACGTTGTCGTTCAAGAACGGATGAGTCAGTCGGCTGGCCTGGTTACGCTGGCTTAACTGCTGGTCAGCGCTTCCGCCTGACGCTCTTCTGGTTTTTTGAGTTGTCGGTGCCACATTTCAGCGATGCTCATCGAAATCTTTGCCACGGTCAAGACAGCACCGACATACGAAATACGCGTAATGGCTTCGAAATTGCACGCAACATAACGATAATAGTGAACGCGTCATATTCGTTGTAATAAACTTATTTGCCGAGGACATTCTTTCCGCCTTTATCAATACAAGATTACCGAGACGTTGAGCCTTTATCGGGATAACGGTCTTCTGTACGAGAATGCCATGCGAGCCAAGGCTTCCAGCAAAGCCGCCCAGAGAAAGCCAGCGAGGTCAGGGATGCCAGTTCAGATGATAGAAAAATATTCCTCATCAACAGTTACCACGATTTCTGCACATGTATGGCCTGGAATAATAGATCTCACCAGCCCCACATCTGGAACGGCCTGACCGCGTGGGGTTGCCCCAAGCCCTTCATCCGGGTAAGCGTCGGTTACCACGCTGTTGAGTCGAGCATGCGTTGCAGCATTTCAGAAGAACAGGCCTGGACGAGCCCAGGTTGCCGCCGATCTTCCAGCTTACGCGCCGTAATCACGCACTGCGCCCGGTAATACAGACCTTTTCCATATCCCAGCCTGGGTAGTACGGTTGCCAGCAGTGAAGGCCTGACCGCTTAGCCAGGAGAATGAACGATTTCACGTAACGGCGGTTTGCTGCATAGAGCGGCCTTCAAATCATTAATTTCCTGATTTTGACCGCAAACAAACAGTGGCGACTTCGCCCATGTTCCAGCGGTTTAGCGCATCATAGAAGTGTAATTGTCGGACTTCACCAGCATCACCACTTCGTTAGCGGAGACTGCAACATAGCCGCCATAATGCACAATCCGCTGTCCAGTTCGATACAGCGAGAGCGTCGCCAGTAAACGCCAGTTGGCGACCGGCAGTCAGCAAATTTACGGGAAACCAGCCAGCGGGAGAGATGTTCGATATTGTACCGCCCACACTTTGCACCGGGAACCCGGTTACCACGGATATCATCAATACGTTACCGCCGCCACGGTCATCGCTGCCCGCCAGGTGACTCCTGCATCACCGTTGCTTCGCTGGATTTTCCAGTCAGACGCATCAATACGCGCCGACCGCCGGTCAGCACCGACGGCGGCGAGAATAACCACCGGTTCACGAACGGACTCCACTGACAGGTGGCAGGTGATAGCGGCGACCAGCGGCTGGCAGCTCTACTGTCCAAATTGCTGCGGTCGAATTGAGCAATAAACGGTTACCGCCCACCGCTTAGCCAACCTGACGGCATAACAGCCACGCCCCAGAGAATGACGGCCATCCAGACGACCAGCAGGCCTGCAAAGGTAATTACGCGATGGGATCGCTATCGAGCACCTTTACCCAGCGTACAGCGTGGCTTGCACATCTCTGTACGCTGTCGCAATCCGAGAGATCGCCTTGTTTCAGCCAGCGACGAACAAAGCCTCGACTACGTCTGCAGTACAGCATCGCCCCTGGTTAGTCTGTTCCATTGCTGAAACATCATGTTCGAATGCGCTTACGTTCAACCGGGCCGATAGCATGAAAGTCACGAGACAATGAAAGCCTTGCCATCGACCTCTTCGCTGACAGAGGAGATTCCAGACAGCCTTGAAAGACAACAGTCCGGCACTCGTGGTAGTCTCCTCGAGATGGCCTGGCGGAGAAGCTGGTTTGACTCCGCGCTACCCTTGAGACGGTAATAAGCGTACAGAAACTCCTGGGAAGCAGTCAGCAACAACACAAAGAAATGCGAGGTGTATGCCGAACATGGCACCGCCGTCGACGAACATTCCGCATGTAGAAACTTTGAGCAGAAAACAACGCCACGGCCTGGCTGGGTGGAAGGCAATGAAGAACTCGCCAGCCATGCAGATGGTGTGGCAGTGCTTCTGGTTCACTCCAAGACGACCTGTCCGGCATTCGGTCATGACGACCTGTCCGGGCATTCGGCTGAATTGTGCGTAGCCCAGTGTGGCACCAGCGCCACTGGCAGGTACCTGTTTGCCTGTCTTCGAAACATCACGAGAGGCATCTGGCAGCGCCTGCCAGCAGCTCGCCCAGCTCGCCCGCACAGCAGGAGTGGAAGAGGTGTACCCTGGTGAATCCGCAGACACCCCAGCTCGCGACGCTTGAGAATCGACCGCCGCTGGCGAACGGCATCTCGATCTACATCCGCGCCGATCACGGCGCGCCGACGTCACTGCCGAGCTCGGCGCCGCAAGCGACTTTGCATAACGCGTAGCGATGGGCCCTTTGCGAAAGCCAGAAAGAGCACTTCGGCCTCACTGACGTAGCTCGGGGTCACCGCACCGCTGGACACCTCCGCAAGCCTTCTAGCGGAATGGGGTGCGTCAACAGGTCCGAGAGGACGTTTTCGCCAGCCTGACAGGCCGCAGAGGCTCCTCCTGGAAGGCCTGCCATCCGATCTCCTTGAGTTCTCCTGACGGCCCAACGTCAGTGGCGATTGACAAACGCAGAGGACCCCGCGCGAACCGCTTCTGCGTCAAGCTCCCAGCATCGATTTCAGGGCGGTGGACAGATCAGGCCGAGCACAAAGGTGGTTCTTCGCCAGACGCGAAGCCCCTTTGCTCTACGTTCCTGGGCGGAAGGCGCCACTGGCGATGCTAAACCACCTGCGAAGAACGAGCTTCAAGATGCTGAAGCTCCAAGTTATAGAGCGCGTCACCGAGGCCGTCAGAGTGGTGCGCTCCGATGGTCATCGCAGAAAAGCAGATCGGCGAACTGCGCATTTGCGTGGACCGCACCGAGCCAACGAGTACCCGTCCGAGAGCGGGTAATCATGCCCACCGTAGATCGAAAATGTCTGGCGAAGCTCTCCGGTGTGCGTACAGTCTTCAGCGGTAAACTCGACGCTCTGAGCTGGATACTGGGCAAGCATCTCTGGCAGAAGGCACGCGCAGAAATACACGGCCTTCTGGACGGCAGCCAGACGCCTTCAAGCTTTCTTCGCTCTTCTCTTCTGGATCCCTGACCGGCACGAGAGTTTTTTCAGCGCGAGCGCTGAGAGTCCTGAGGAGCTGAAGAAAGACGACTGGCGTTTGCCATCGAGACGATATACGTCTGGGGGAAAACACGGGCTGAGCTAACGACGCGAACCTGGTTAAAGTCCTCAAACGACTCAGCGCAAAGCCGGCATAACACTCAACGACTCGACAAGCGCAGCCTCTTCCACAGCAGACGACGGTCAAGTTCCTAGGCCAGCATCGCTTCCGGCGAAGTGCATGAAGCTCTGATCTTTGAAAACGCCTGATGCAATCAGCATGATCAGCACTCCTACCATCAGATGTGAAAGCACTGAGATCGTTCTGGGGATGGCAAACCACCTTGCCAAGATTTTTGCCGTTGCCACACCTGGCACACACAACAAAGCCAATGCGGGACTTCTCTTTCAGCGCCAGACGCTGCTGCGGCTCTGGGGACCCGGACCAGCAGCGCAGGTCAAATGCGAAGCAGGAAGCAAGCTGACGCCAGCGCCAGTTCTGACGCACTACAATCCGAAGAAGCCTCTCCCAGTTCTCAGCGGACGCATCATCTCGCTGCAATCGGCGCGCTCTGCGTAAGCAGACCTGACGGCAAGTCGCGCCCGCTGCCTATGCAAAAATCGCGCTCTCCCACCGAGACGGAGCAACGCCGCCAGGCCTGCCGAGAAAGCAGCGCCCGCGACCGCTACGGCCGTGTGCATCACTTCCGCATGTACATTCTAGGTAGACTGTAGTTTCACGACGAGACAGACTCAAAACCGCTGGTTCCCCACACAACAAGGCGACTTCGACCGTCGTTGCTCCACGACCGCGGCGATTCCGGATGCGCCTGTTCCAGTACGAATGGCTACCCACTGGCGGTGACGTCCTGCGGAAAGCGATGTACACAGCCGAAGTGTCTCATGCGCCGTTACCTGATACCAGCCTCTGCGTACAGCGGGAACTCAACACCAGAGAGCACGATGTCCTCACGCTGGAACAACTCTCCAGTCTTCCCAAGCAGTGCTCGATCGCATCAAGAACGAGCTACAGACAGGTCAGTAGCCCAAGAGGGTAATCGAGTACACCCGCCGGACATGGCCGGATACAGCCACGCTTCCCAAGTGGGTCCGCCAATTGCAACGAAGTCGCCAACGAACCAGCCGCACTGGACGGGCTGCAAGGCCCAAGGCGGCAATCGGCTCACAAGCACGCAGCTTTCCTAGGCTTCGAAAATCTCTGGAGGAGCTTCCACGCTGGTCACCAGGGTGTGTCCAAATGCCGCGCCAGAGCCACGAGAATCAGTCTGGTGGCCAGGCATTGGGCTCTACATCGACAGCTCTCGTCTCGAGAGCGCACTGCGTTCTGCCGAGCAACACCGAAAATCAGGTCAACCTTCCGCTTTGGTGACTTCTCTGCCAAACCACGCACGGGAAGTCGTCGGCATGGACTTTTTCGTCCCTCGAAGACAGCAATCTACTTGGTTGCTGTCGATTATTCAGACTCTTCGAGCTGGAACCCTCAGGCGGACGACGACTAGTGGATATCATCGCCAGTCCTCGAACCAATGTTTGTGCGCCGATATGGAGCGCCGAAAAATTCTCCAGAAGAGACAATGGACCGCAGTTCGCCCTCACGCGAATTCACAGTATTTCTGGCTATGTTCAAAGTGACCAATCAACGCTCGGTATCCGCACCACTCCACAGAGCAACGGGGAGGCCGGAGGACGAGTCCAAACGCATGAACAGCTCCTTCTGGGAAATCGACAGACGTCCACAAGCGCACCGCCGGGCTCCATGCGGGCAACCCCGGGAATCGAAGGTTGCGCGCCAGCGGGAGCGTCTCATGGACGCAAGACCGCGCACAAACGTGCCAGGCAAACCCGGTAATCTTCTCCAACCTCGCTGGGACAAATTCTCACTGACTTCGGCCTCCAGGAAATGCCTTGGTACAGGCGAGAAGATGCGCCAACACTATGACGAACGCCCATGTGAACACGTGAGCTCTGACACCATTCCACCTGGAACTGCGGTGAGAATTCTGACAGGTTGGCAGCGACTTACGGCCACACTTCTAGGGCCAGCGCTTCAACCCCGTTCCCACGTGGTGCGCAGACGACGACCGGCACCACGGCGAACAAGAGGACACCTGCAACCGGCCGTGGCACCTACCGTCGCTGCCGAGGCGAGGACGGCACGAGCCGTCCACCTCGACCGCTGTGGGGCGGAGTGGCTAAGATCTGATCAAGCGGGGGAGGTGTCGATATCGACTCACCACTCGCCACCAGGCCAGCCGGCGACCCTGACTCTGCCTGCCGCTTCCGCGCGCGGCACCCTCTCTCCACCAGATCGCGACCAGACACGGAACGACTTACGCTCTACCGTATTGCTGTTGGAATACACCTACTCCATTCATAACCCTGATCTCGACCACGACAAACGATGCGCTCGGTTTCCACCACACGCAATAAAAGTCACAGAAAAAAAGACAAAGAAGTGAGCAACGTTCACCCTGTCAATAGATTTATTATGCCTTATCCAAGCATCAGGAGAATGCAGGGATTGGTGTTCCACGCGCCGCACGTGCTGGCCTCAGCAGTAGTAACTTTCCAAGCAAAAACCTCAAAACAAATGGCATCTTGCACGCGCGTTCGTCAATGCTTTTTTTGGTTATTTACTTCGAATCTTTTATACAGGAAAGGCGTGCGCGTGTGGCGCGTGGAACACCAATCCCTCGCATTCTCCTTGATGCTGGGTAAGACAGTAAATGGTCTATTCGCATCCAGAATAAGCGGCCACGTGATCGAGAACCGATTATATGATGGCAGCGGTTGATCATAGCTACGCGCTGGGCTTGGCAGTGCGGTAGGCCACCTCGCTGAGTTCCAGACAGTGTTATATGGTTCGGCTACTGTCGTCTTTGCAGCGATTGACACGCCACTCCCAGTGTTTTTCGAGCAGTTGATTATCACGAGTCCAAATCGAGTGCTCACGCAATGCTCGACAAGTTCAATCTCATGAGCCGCATTAAAATATCGCCACTCAGAAAATGCGACTGATCACCAACTACGCTCATAAAATTTAGCAGAAGGAGAGTTTGAAATAAAGAAACAAAAAAACGCCTCAGCTTTTGTTTAGAAGTTCCACCGCAACAAGCGAGTCTCTTGGTCGCGGTCCTGCGAGCGAGCATCCTTCGGTCCCACTTGTGCCAGTAAGTCATCGTGGTAAAGTGAAAAACATTCCAAAGCGAATACTGCTGCACGGCCCTGAGGAGATCATCCCGAACCACTTAAATTATGAAGTCCATTGATGAAACGGAAGCATAACTTTCCGATATTTTTTATAGCGGGGTCTTTCGTGTGGTGTGAGGAGCATGGATTGCGTGCGGTGGCAATTATTTTTATTCAATAGGCGATAGGTATCATCACCTGTTGGCCACATACTATCTTTCACGTCATGTACGGTCATCCCACCAGCGGTTTGGGGGACCAATAAACCCTATGTCGCATTGATCGATAACCAACATCAAGTGTATACATAAAAAACATTAGCACGGCTGTAATAAGGCACTTTTATTGTTCACTTATAACCTGTTTACTTGTCCCATGAATAGTATGTCTTGAGTCGCTGTGTTCCGTATCAAGAAGAGGAATGGGTGGTCCACCCAGAACTTCAACGTCTCAACGGACTTCGAAACAAGTCCACTCGTGAATGACGATGCCTCGCTGCCTCCTTCGTTGACCTCCACAACCGCCTTATGTTCAACGCCAGAAACTCAAGTTGCCTTGGTGCTAATGTCGAGAGATCAGCGCTGTCGCTGAAGATCTCGTTGATGCCCACAGACTTCAAGGGATCCGTCATTGAGTACATGTTCTCGAGCCGGAACCTGCGAGGAATAAATTGGCGTTGCGAAGGCGAAACACTAAGAGCTTTTAGAGTGCAGACAACCCTGCTGCTCACGATGGTACAAATTAGGACATAGGTTTCTTTTACTAGGAGCCCCTTCAAGTTGCCGGTGTAATATCGTGTGGAAAGCCGCTAAGAAATATAGAGTGGGACTCTTTTATATCACTTTCAATTTTCTACTTCTTCAACCGGGAATAAACTTTTCTAAGAGCATTAAGCTTGTACGTTTCGAACTCTCGGAAGCCCATGGACAGCTAGAGGGTTTATTCTTTTGCGGTTCTTTCTCTCCCTTGGAGATAAGGTAAACTGTTTAAATTTTACACTACCCTTTGCGTACCTTGTCTCCATATATTGAATGGTGACGGGGCCTTACGAGACTGTAATCCGTTGCGGGTTAAGAGTCGCAGAGCAAGGATCTGCCGGAAAGACCCTCGGTTCTTTCTACTTTAGCAGAACAATCGTTGGAGCGAGGCTAGTTTAAATAAGAAAACAAACAATCATAACGAGCACCAGAGTTTTGTTCGAGAGGCTTGTCCAGCTATTCTAAACCTGAACCAAACTATAATAAAGCGACAGACAACAAAAGGAATGCGGAGATATGTGTCAGCAACCTTTACTTACCCCTTGCCGTTATCAAGTTCCCCGAGTAGGAGGTGTTTTGCCAAGCAAGTTGTACCATTCCGCATTAAGTTTTAATTTGTCGTTGGGCAAACATCGACGCTCCGTCGTGTTATAGCAGTATTAACCGCACTATTTTCACCTCATGAAATGGTTGCAAAAAATCTCTGTTCCTTGAGAAGCGTTACACTGTTTCCCTTCATGTGATAAAGTAGGACGTACGTAGGTGTCTCTTAGAAGAACGTTATATCATTTTATTAAGACATACACGTGTCGAACTTTAGAAGCAGCGTTTCTTGCTTCGGAGAAACAAATCTTGCAAAATCTACTTTGCGGAGCGCACGAATAACCTCAAAACTTCCCTTTTTCTTGGTGGGACAACGAGTGTCATTCAGTCAACCAATCAAACTTTATTTTTCAGAAAACGTCCGGAATAAAATCCAGACAAGAAGCTTTCAGAAGACAAAGCCTGCTCGTCACGGTCATAGTTAGATGGATCTCCGACGCACCCTAAAGGAGCAAGCACGCTGGAACTCGACGGGATACGCTGCAAAGTGGCAGACGCCTTTGTCTTGGCGTCAACGCGTTCAGCATGGAAACTATAACGTTTTGAAGGCACTGAGGCGGCCCGAAAAAATCGGTTTCTCAACGTATCAGCTTGACGATTTACTACAGAAGGTGGATGTTTGAGAGTGAAAAAAAAAAAAAAGCTTACCTTGTTTCAAAAAAAGAAAATGCTGAAATTTGTTTTGGGCAATCGGCGCCGCCACTTCGCAGACGATGCACGCGTAGAGAAGTGCTGCCGACGGATGGCATGCGCCCCGTCGAGGGGCCGATCGTTTTTTCTAAGGGATCGTCTGCTATCAACCGTACCGGCACGCGCTCCCTCTACAGGGAATTTTGCCATCTGTCGGCTGCACTTCTTTCTACGCGTACATCGTCTGCGAAGTGGCGGTGTAGATTGCCTACATCAAGTTTCTGTGTTTCTTTTTTAACGTAAAACGTTTAAAGAATGTAACTGTGAATTTCCCGCTAAATGTAGCGGAGCAATTTAGCGGAAAGCTGAGTTTGTGTGTGGGTCGCGTGACATCGAGCCATGTGACGCCACTACCTCCGATAGGTTAGCGGGGCCCCCTCGGTGGCTCCGAAGCGAAAGGCCGGCTAAACGGGTCCCCGGAGGCGGGTTCCGAATCTCGGCCGAGGTACCCGCAATCTGATAGAGGCTTATTACGAAGAAGGCGGCATCTAGGGCTTTCGGTTGCACGTCAAGACATCCCCAGTTCGTCCAAATTCATCCTCCGTTCTCCGCTGGGGCGTGCCCAGATGTCCGTCGTTAATCTGACACATAAAACCCTCAAACTTGACTTTGAGAATTTAGTGGGAAATTCCCCGTTCTATTTAGAGGGCGATGGGTGGAGAGGAGCGGGTGAAGTCAATGGGGTGAGGTGGAGTCAACGAGTCATTAGGTGGAGAGTACAGTCGGTGGATTCCATTGGGGTGGACAGAGTGGAGAGTCCCGCAGGAAAGAGCTCGAAATTATATGCCTGAAGTTACTAGCGCTAAACCAAAGAACGTACCACGTAGCAACACAGTTGCGAGGGCAACGTGCGATAAATTGTTTCTTCTTTTGAACGAGGTGCAAGTTGATTCCTTATTTTTTTAGGGCGAAGCTCCTTAAGGCGTGGGTCTGTCCCTCCTAGTTGTGGGTATGTAGCCACTTCGAGGTTTAGTTTATGAATGGCTCAAGAGATGGCGTGTTCCGGAATTAACTTTATGTAGAGGATGACAGATGGCGCTTAGCTCATGTTATAAATAAAGCCCCTTCATGTTTCAAAAGCAGCGCAAGGTGCGTCGATGCGACGAGGCACGTGCAACGTGCAGCCCTTGGGAAGATCATGGCGGCACAGCGCAGAACTGAGGCTGGATTTCAGACGCCATCAATTTCCCAGAGTGACGCGCGCGGCACGTGCCTCGAGCATGTCTACAATAATGAATGGCGCCACTTTTCGTTATATAAGGCACTCGCTCTGGCGCTGCTCGTAGTTTAGCTGGATGGAGGCAGTAGACAAGGCTGCGGAGCGGAGAGCGCGCAAGGCGGCGGCAGCGCGCGCTCGCAGACAGAATCCAGCCGTGCGAGAGCGAGAGGCCGAAGCATGTCGTCAGGCTGCGCGTCGACGCCGCCAAGATCCGGCCGTGCGAGAGCGGGAAGCCGAATCGCGTCGTCAGTCTGCTCGGCGCGACCCCATCCATCTTCTAAATAATAAAACTTGATTTGTATACACACACACACAGTGTTTCTCACGTCTTTACATGGCGATGAGTGGGCGAATTAACGGAAGAATCGCTGGTTTACCGACGATTCACTCCGGAGCTTCGCCCACTCATCATCATTCACCACGTGGATATGCTGTGACTTTTTCGCAGCCCTCTTCGTCGATGGGGCTGCGTTTACTCGCCGTCTGCTTCCGACACAAATCAAAAATGGCGGAATGGCTGGAGTCACATGACCGGTCGGCAGCCAGATTCCCCTCGTGCGCTCCCACTTCCAGAGTCCAGAGCGCGCAAACCCTTGCTGATTCTGGAGGATTTCCGCAGAGGCCAGAGCCTCGAGAGCTGCCTCCAAAGGACAAGTCGAATATGCTTGGAGCGCCTGGCATCAGGCCCGCCGAATGCACACCGGCTTTTCAGAGCGCTCCAAGAGGCTGAAAAGCGACGACCGAATATACCATAGGAGCTCAAGCTCGTTGGAGCCACCTACCATTGCGCTTTGATTGGAAGCTCGAGAGAAAAACAGCAAGAAGAAAATCTCCGGTTTGAGGCAAATAGTATAGAGTCGCCATCTCGTTTATCAAGTTGAGAATAAATTCCAACAGGGCGAGTTTGTTTACATAAATACTTGCAAATACCACTAGTATTTAGTTTTCTCGTCATGGTCTTAAGTCTAAGATTAAGAGGCATCTCTGAAGTACATACGGCCGAGCGTTTTGTCACGACAGTCTCTTAAATAATCTTATTTTCAAAAATGCCTCAAAACAGTAAGAAAGGATTATGTTCTGGATTTCCTCACGCAGCCGCTTGTTCTGACTGCGAGGTTGAAGAGGTGAACGCGACTCGTTTTTCTTGATATTTTTCTGCGAGTGGCTTCGCGTGGAAAAAAGCAACAAAGAAACGCGTGTTTCCTAGGTTATGAATTTAAAAGAATAAATCTGGGCGGTATTTACTGAAAGTGGAAAAATTGCTGCACGTGCCCTTTTTTCCACCTGCATGACACCTCTGTAGTAACTCGGCGCGGGCCGTCTTAAGTGCCTTAAAGCGTTACCTTTACAGCACTGTGGCGTCGCGTTCGCTATAAGACGCTACAAGACGCGTTGTCGGCGACGCTGACGCATGCAAGGCAGGCGTTACCGCGTGGATCCACTTGTAGTGACGTTTAGGAGGGGGAGGGGAGGAAGGGGACGCAGACCCTCCTATATCTGTTTCAGCTTAGGTCCAGACGCAGCCGATGCTGCAGGCGCGAGCATATGGCCCAGAACAGTGCTTGCACTGCACGAGCGCGCGCTGAGCCGGGACGCTGAAAGCACGGAGCTCGCGCTTGTAGCATCAGCTGCGTCTGGACCCAAGCTGAAACGAAGTATAGGTGATATCGGTTATGCGAGCCAGATCGTCTGCTTTTGCGCAGGATAGCCGCGACGTCAGACCGACGTCGAGTTTTGATTGGCTTCGATTGAAAGAGCAGTGGGTAAACCTCAATGCAGGGTACCTTAAGGTCTACCCGTTTTTTTGTGTGTTTTTTTTTCAATCAGCCAATAAGACTGTAGTTCTGACATGATCGCAACTCCTGTGCAAAAAGCAGACGAATTAGCGCTTCGCATACTGGAAACCCGTCTCATAAAGCCGACTACCTATCTGTAGCGACACTTTCGATGTAAAAGAAAGGTTTACTCCTTCCTTTGAGCCCCGAAAAGAACGAGTTATTTCATAAATTTTCACGTATCGCGTTCCTAATGAGACATGCCTCTTATGTCATCACTTTCTGAGTTAGAAGTCGCGAGTTCGCTTTTTCTTTGGGTAAAATGGAAACGAAATATTGATGCGGCTGATTTATAGGTAACAGTATTTTGTTACCTGTTTTAAAAATAACTCGTGCGTATCCGCTACAAGCAGGAACGAAACAGGGCGGTGAAAGCTCTTTGTTAGCAATTTCAGCTAAAAGGTCATATACAGATATCCGTTCTAATCCGCTGAAATAAATACAGTAGCTAAAATTCAAGGACAATGACAAAAAATTTATTCTCAACTTGATAAACGAGATGGCGACTCTATACTATTTGCCTCAAACCGGAGATTTTCTTCTTGTTGTTTTTCTCGAGCTCTAATCAAACGCAATGGTAGGTGGCTCCAACGAGCTTGAGTCTTATGGTATATTCGGTTGTCGCTTTTCAGCCTCTTGGAGCGCTCTGAAAAAGCCGGTGTGCATTCGGCGGGTCGATGCCAGGCGCTCCTAAGCATATTCGACTTGTTCTTTTGGAGCGCTCTCGAAGCTCCGACTCTCGCCGTCCTCCGAATCGCAGCGGTTTGAGGCGCTCTGACTTGAAAGTGGGAGCGCACGAGAGATCTGGCTGCCGACCGGTCATGTGACTCCAGCCATTCCGCCATTTTGATTTGTGTCGGAAGCAGACGGCGAGAACGCAGCTACATCGAAGAAAGAGGGCTGCGAAAAAGTCACAGCATATCCACGTGGTGAATGATGATGAGTGGGCGAAGCTCCGGAGTGAATCGTCGGTAAACCAGCGATTCTTCCGTTAATTCGCCCACTCATCGCCATGTAAAGACGTGAGAAACACTGTGTGTGTGTGTATACAAATCAAGTTTTATTATTTAGAGAAGATGGATGGGGTCGCGCCGAGCAGACTGACGACGCGATTCGGCTTCCCGCTCTCGCACGGCCGGATCTTGGCGGCGTCGACGCGCAGCCTGACGACATGCTTCGGCCTCTCGCTCTCGCACGGCTGGATTCTGTCTGCGAGCGCGCGCTGCCGCCGCCTTGCGCGCTCTCCGCTCCGCAGCCTTGTCTACTGCCTCCATCCAGCTAAACTACGAGCAGCGCCAAGAGCGAGTGCCTTTATGACGAAAAGTGGCGCCATTCATTATTGTAGACATGCTCGAGGCACGTGCCGCGCGCCTACTCTGGGAAATTGATGGCGTCTGAAATCCAGCTCAGTTCTGCGCTGTGCCGCCAGCGATCTTCCCAAGGGCTGCACGTTGCACGTGCCTCGTGCATCGACGCACCTTGCGCTACTTTTGAAACATGAAGGGGCTTTATTTATAACATGAGCTAAGCGCCATCTGTCATCTCTACATAAAGTTAATTCCGGAACACGCCATCTCTTGAGCCATTCATAAACTAAACCTCGAAGTGGCTACATACCCACAACTAGGAGGGACAGACCCACGCCTTAAGGAGCTTCGCCCTAAAACAGCCGTCAGTCTCGACGCCGTCACCGTTGTGTTGTACTCCCCGAATTGAGGTGAAATGTCGTTGAAACGAAGACGTTTAATGTTAGGGGTGACACCGTCAGTGCTGCTGGCGAAGCTAGCAGACAGCGACAACACCAGCAGCTAGGACGGCGACGACGAGAGCCGTGTTTACGAAGCGAAGTTTGCCGAGTTGTTTGACGCACCTTGTACGGTGCCCAAGGTCAAGGCATATGTTTCTATAGAGAATATTCACTCAGCGGCCATATCTGTGTGCGCGAATGCTGAGCGCGGGCTGATGGTGAGCTTCTACAGTTCTTTTGCAACGTGCATTCCGCACCATCGAGAGTGCCGGTCTTAGCAGGCTATTAATGTGAGCTCATCCTGAGCATGCGCTTTCAACAGCACCTACAAATATGGCGTCCAGTGAATATCTCCTATAGTGCGAACCTACACGGACGAAGCGGTAAGAACAAAAGTACGAGAGTTTTCAAGCTGTATTGTTGTCTGTTTTTATAGTTTCGCAGGAACTTCCGCTTGGCACGCCATGGCATGCGTTGAAAAATTGGGTTGTGGGATATTTATACAGCGTGTAGTTGGTCAGCCATTTAAAGGTGCGACGAGTCACTCGCTGTAGATGAGCAATTTAGCTAGTGCGGTACAACCGCTAGCCTGGGGTCTTTAACGTGCACCACGCAGTAGTGATACACGACCGCACGCCGGTACGATGCTCATGCATATCGAAACGGGCAGGGTGGGGCCCGAACCCAGGATCCCTGGGTTCTGCAGCGCGAGCTTTCGCTCCACGCGCGTCGAGCTGGGTGTGCGCTTTAGCCCACTCGGCCACCAATCCTAATCAGCGTCCGCGTTGATGGCTGCCATTTTTCAAGGATTGACGGATGGATGGATGACTGAATACTGCTGAACCCTTTGGATCCGAGAAGCAAAAGTTCCGCTAGAGGGCGGCTCGCGCCGTCCTCTAGTGGCACAGGCGACCCTCTATCCGCTTGGCTTGCCGCTCTGAAAAGTAGAGGAGGGTTCGGCTTGGCGCGCCTAGAGCCACTAAATGAGTGCCACTAAATAAGCGTAGCTTATTTAGGGGCACTAGGCGCGCCGATTCTCTCGCTCCGATGCGGAGGCGCCCGGGATCTGGTAGCTCCGACTCGGATGATTGGAGCGCTCGAAAGTGACCAGCCGAATATACCATTACCTGAGAGCGGTAAAACGGAACCCACTGCCTGCAGCGGAAATGGCACCCCCCGGTTGCCGCTATCTTGCCTGTTTGCCACATTAGTGATCACGTGACGTTAAGATGGCTGCGCCCAGAGGTGGGCCAGATCAGATTGGCCGGATCGCGGTCAGCATATACCGGTCAGCTTCCGGTATATGTATTGAGATACGACCGGAAGCACACCACCCTAGACTTTTCTGCACCGGTGCAGGAGGTGTAGGTAAATCGAACACAGCTTCTATCTCACCTCTGGGTGACGTTCTCGTACCCGTTGCGTTCGATAACCTACCCGCGTCCAGCGTTGCTGTATCTGTCTTGTCACGTGACTTGATCCGCCGGAGTAACTCGGCTCTATTCGAGTAAGATTGGAACGCAGCCCCAGAGCACCCATGTGCTAGCCGCGATCTGGCCAATCTGATCTGGCCCACCTCTGGGCGTAGCCATCTTAACGTCACGTGATCACTAATGTGGCAAGCAGGCAAGATGGCAGCAACCGGGGGTGCCATTTTTGGCCGCTGGTTTACCGCTGTAAGTTAACTCAAGCTCGTTGCTCTAACCTTGTGGCTCGGGATCGGTAGCACGTGTATCCGAAGCACTCGCTGCAAAGCCCACTCACTGATCGTGAATTCAATCCCCCACCCCTGCCTGTTTCAATCTGGATAAGCATCGTACTGGCGTGCGGTCGTGTATTACTATTGCCTGATTAACGTTAAGGCTGGTTTATACATTAGCAACGGTTGCGTTCGCATGCAACCGAAACGACCGTGACGACCAAAACACCGCAATAACCATGACTCAAGGATTGCTTCGCGAAGCAACCCTTGCATCGCTTGCCACGCTGTGTACGGCGGCAAACACTGGCCTCGGTGACTTGGTCGTTACGGTCGTTTCGGTTGCATGCGAATGCAACCAACGCAGGTATGTGATCCAGCCTTTAAAGACGTCAGACTGGCGGTGATATACTGCACTGGCCCAACCAGCACGGAATTCGACCAAGCATTGCACAATGGCTGCGATGGTCTTTTGGCCAATGTCCAAAGAGTGGCCATTTATTGGCCAATGTTTGGCCGATGACTGATGGCCAGTGGCCACCGGCCAATGGCCAGAGAAAGGCCAGTCATCGGTCAATGGCTGCCACTGTTCTGGCCACTTGCCAAGGGACCATTGCTAGTCATTGGCCGAATCCGTTCTGCTTGGGGGCTTCCATTTCCAACGAATACACCAGATGCCCTCGGGGCTGACTTATTTCCCGCTGTCTAAACGTACACACACCATAATTACAACTGATGCTCCGTTGGTCTGCACTTTTTTAACGTTTAAAAAAAAAAGAGCTCCTGGTACACCTCAGCTCATCTTATGAGCTGTGAATGCAAAAGCATAGAAGCCCTTCCGACGATGTGGATGCTAGCGGCGGCGCCGTGTTCGTAGGCAGCGAGACGAGCAGAAGCACCGCCGACGATGTGGATGATGGAGGCGACGGCATGTTGGTCGGCGGCGAGACGAGCAGAAGC
>JAZHYW010044524.1:0-20402 GCA_037355805.1 Ixodes ricinus | reverse complement strand
ACACACACACACACACACACACACACACACACACACACACACACACACACACACACACACACACACACACACACACACACACACACACACACACACACACACACACACACACACACACACAGGCGGACGACACACGGCACACACACACACGCGCGACACACACACACACACACACGACACACACACACACACACACACACACACACACACAACACCGCCAAAAATGTCGTCAATAGAAAAGGCTTGAGGAACGTATACTAAAAATAAAGGTTTAATCGGCGAAAAATATGCCAGGTACAAAAGAAGGAATGCCTCGAAACAGCCGCAGCGTACGTCGCGGCGTCGGCGTGACAGCTGGGAGGGGTGAGAGTAGAATGTGCCTCGTCGTCGGAAGAATCTGAGTGGAGTCGGCAAAGCTCACGATCGACTCCTTATCTCGGGTCCCGAATGTTCGACCTATACCCGTTTTCACCTTAAGAAAAAAGTGGGCGTGTCCCTCTCGTCGCATGCTTATTGGTCGCATGCCTTCGCACATATTATTCCGTTCTGCAAAGTAGTTCCGATAAAAGATTGCTCTCTGCGAAGCTAGCGTTATTTAAGCTAGGATAAATTTGTTAGTCTCAGTAGGATAAATAATATACCTCCTTAGTACGCGTGTATTCACGTAATTCAACGCCTCACAAGATCTGAGGATCGATGTTCGTAGCCAGCCGGCCAGCCGCTCTCGCTCGCCTTTCAAAATGGCGACTCCAACAACTCTGGCTGATCGGTCCGTGTTGTCAGCACTCTTTCCTGAAGTCGTTTCCCCTCGGGTGTACTACAAACGTCACGCAAGTGGAAATGTCCTGTCGAGCCAGACAAGGCAGTGTGTTTTGAACGTTTATTCTTGGATGCGGCGGCAGTACCAAGAAGATAATGTGGTGGAAGTCGTCAACCTGACTGCCGCTGCAACGGGGATCAGTGTTAGCTCGGTCTACGAGATCAAGCGTGGCTTCAAACTTGCCAACGGAGCTGTGAAATCTCCTTCAAAGAAGCGCCCGAAATTCGCTGAGAAAAGAAAGAGGATTTCAAATCACGACGCGTGCACGTTGACGGCCATGAGAAGCTGCCTGCATAATTTCTTCCGTCGGGGGAGATCCCAACGCTGAAGAAAATCGCCGCTCGTCTCCAAGAAGACGACGTGCTGCAGTCCTGTTCCGGGACTACCCTGTGTCGCCTGCTGAAGGACATGGGTTTCGAGAAACAAAAACGGAATCGCAACTCCTTCCTAATTGAGAAAGAGGACATCGTCGAGTGGAGGCGGCGGTATTTGAGGACAATCGGAAAGCACAGAGCCGAGAACCGCAAGATCTACTTCCAGGACGAGACTTGGGTGAACGCCGGCCTCACAGTTGACAAGGTGTGGACTGACAGCACCATAAAGTCAGCAAGGCAAGCCTTCATGTCTGGACTGACGACCGGGCTAAAGGCTCCTCCTGGAAAAGGTGAAAGAGTGATTGTCGCCCATGCAGGTAGGGACACTGGCTTCGTGTCCGGCTCCCTGGACGTGTTCCGTGGGAAGAAAAAGGGGGACTACCACGATGAAATGGACTCGAACAGGTTTAAAGCATGAAGCAGGCTCCCACCGTACCATTGCGAACTAAATTCTATAGAGTTGATATGGGCACGAGTCAAGCAGGAGGTCGCCTCCAAGAACATCACATTCAAGCCCAATGACTCTGAGCGGCTCTTGAGGGAAGCAGTGGACAACGTAACAGCTATCCAACATCCACCATGTTGTTTCAGATTATAATCGGGATTTTTACCGCCTTCCACACGGGGCCACTCGGGCAACAAGCAGAAGCTTTGATGTGATCCTGGAAGAACGTATCTCACACCAACCACGCTGTTTCTGCTTATAATCAGGATTTGTACCACCATCCCCACACCACGGAACTTAAGAGAACAAAATTAAAGAATAAAAATGGAAATTCACCGCGACACACAAGGAAACCGATTGCCCACTCAATATATACATGTGAACGTCAACGTAATAGCGTAAACAAAGGTATATTAGGACAGAATAAACTATGCAAACTTACGTTCGTGGCTGGTAGCAGGTCTGATCAATTCCAGTTCATCAAGTTTGCGGCGATGTCGATGATGTCAGCTGATCTTTTTTGCTTTAGGGCTCCTTGGTTGCCGTTAAAAACTGTAAATACGCTAAAACTGGCAGACATTGATTTTTTTTCTCATGGTGTTTTTAGAAAGCCGGCGGTATAAACAATGTTAGATATACAAAGATATGTTTATTGAAAACAGTTTAAGGAAGCGATGCAAAATTGTGCATAGCATAAGCATGTTTATCAGAAACAAACGCTATTTAACAAGGTATGTTCTAGCTTTTTGCCACTAGAGGATGCTGCAGTGCTAAATTCGTTTTAGTATCGGTCTCTAATTGTGGATCCCACCACCTCCTGACGGAGAGTGGTGAAGTCTACGCGATATCGCGCCATTTCATTGGTGGAAACCCAGAACACTCCGCCACCGGCCGGACTTGTTTTACTTCGGTTCTTAAGGTGAAAACGAGTATAGAATGTTCGAGACTGACCAGGCAATGTTATTCTGGCCTCCTTATATTTTACCCTCGGGGTAAGATTAAACACGAATCTATTAGATGTGAGGAGAAGCGTTCCTCCTCGCTCATGCACGCGGCAATGTTACTTACCCGATGTTGTTATCCAGCTCCTTCGCTATTTGGGGTCTTACTGAAAACCGAAAAATCAGTAGGATCATCTTCTCAGTGTGATGATTTCTAGGAAGGTACAAAACACACACCCATTTGCGGGCCTGAAAAAAGACAGTTTGGGGTCTCAAACCGCTTATGTTAGAGTCAAAATTGTTGCTCCTTCATAACAACGCACGTCAACTGCAAAATAAAAGAGTGTCCGACGCTGCTTTGATATAATGTTCTAAGCAGATGCTTTTTCTCGTTTAATGATTAGCAGATCTCCATGCGTGTGATGATTTCCGTCAGACAGTATCGCATCGCACGCAAATACAATTCGTTTTTATAACCCTGATGAGTTTTCTGAGTCATGTCATGTTCCAAATAAATACAAAATCAAAATCGTATGTTTGTGCGTTCAAAGTGTTGTAGACGGCATACTTCAGGCATTCCATCTGCGTTCGTCATGTGTTAATCGCATGCCTTGTCTGCAGCAGGCATCTCGAGACGTCTCGTGCATAGAGTTCTTATAATGTACGCTAGAGGTTCAACTGGCGCTAGTGTACTGTTACAAATTGAAGCAGACAGCAACTAGTCAAAAATTGACTTCCGATAATGCATTTCTACGGAAAAAAGTGAGGAGATTTTCTTCCTGCTGTTAATTCTAAGAGCAAATATCCAGAATAATTCGTACGTATTCGGTAGCTTCAAGCATTTCTCAGTCAGGAAGACGAAATAATTGGTCAGTTACGGCTTTTTTCTTTCAGATTCATTGCATTAAAAACAATGCTAAAACGGCTTCGCACACGTATTTATGTGCACTGTGGGGCACTGTTTGCGCCAACACGACGTCGGCGCTTTTCGAAATTTGGTTGGGATATACCTGCCAAACGAACCACGGAGATCTGGGAAACCAAGAGAGACAGCACGAACTACGCAGTAACACTACATCAGTAACTCCCTGTGCACGTATGATCAAAATAAATTCAAGGCTACGTAATACAGTTCGATTTTCAATAAGTTGGGGTATATAGGAGAGAGAACTGAATAAACCTCTTAGCTGTGCTCGAGACGTGGTCTTCCTATCACTTTGCCTTTCTCTTTCACGTTTTCATGCTTCACAGTTTTCTCGCCCCAGTCTCGGGTAATTTAAAGAAAAAGTAAGTACTGCTTTATTCTTTCTGCCCTGCGCGACGATGCTTTTACTACGCTCAAACACTCACCCTCACGCTAGAAATCTTTGAGAACAAGTGCCTCATAAAAGCTGCCCGTTATAGAAAATAAAAAAGACACCTTTCATAGCCCACGTAGTATATTCTTTATGTTTTTAATGTTTTTAACCACTCGTTAAGATGCAAGACGGGGTCACTATCATATATAGCCGTTTCACACGACGGATTGAATCGCGATTTTCGTCCGCGGACCGTGTACGACGTGACCGGCACGTCAACGATTCCAGCGATCTCGCGCATCGTCCGCGGACGCACGGACTGATATACTCAAGCGCCTTTTCACTCGCGGATTTTTGGCGGGAGATTGACTTGAAAAGTGTTTAATCTGGCAACGGTACAATGTCTTTTTTTCTTCTTGACGATTAAAAGAAAAATGGCGTATCGTTGTGTTTTGTGCGTTCACTGGTTCCACGCGTGAAAGAAACTGCAGAAACTTTATCCGGCTGACGCGACGCAGATTCCGGTATTCCTCCAGGTCCGTGTCATGAAGCTTTCGTTAAAACTTGTCTCGAACCCCGCAATAATTCTCGTACGTCCAATCAGCCTTCCATCGAGCAAAACTTTTGTTGTGACTGTGGTGTACTTGAGTGTTGTGCACGAGCGCGGAGTGCGTGAAGGCACCTCCAAACGCCCCTTCGCGAGCCCAGAACTTCGTCGCTTCTACGTTGAAGCCTTCTCGAGCAGGACCATGCCTGTGTCACTCTCATGCTTTGGGTTAGTCAAGCTACTGGCGCTTCGCGCGAAGCCTATCACGGTAATATGCCTCGATCTGTACGTAACAGCGGCGTAAGATTCTTTATCGCGGTAGCAAACGTCGATTTCTCTCTTAGACAACGGTGCCGCGGTGCGATGTTGGAATTTCGCTGCACTGTGGGGTGGCGAACAGGTTTGGTGCGTCCTCCATGGCGTCTGCTCGTTCTTCTCTCTCGCGTGGATGCGCTTGGGAGACGGACGAACCGCGGACATGTCGTATACGTGATCCATCCGTCCGCGGATCAGTCCGTTGTGTGAATCGGCCAATAGTGACAGAACTGGCATATCAGCAATACATAAGCGTCACCGGAATGCTGGCGAGCTTCGAACACACTCTATATTCCTTTCGATTGTTATTTTGTTTAGAATTATCGCTCGTTTTTACACACCTTCTGTAGAACAGGTTTAGTGCCCGAAATATAACGAAGTTAAACATCGTTCACTGATGAAGGAAAATGCGCTAACTCAAGCAATTACACTTTTGCAATGTTAATCAAGGTACATACTATTCGGTACGACCCAAATAACAAAAGTGCTCCGTTTTCGGCGAAGAGACAAAATGCGCGCGCGTTTTCCCATAGGAATGTACAGGAGCACCGCAAAAGTAGACTGGTTGCTGTGCGGGTTGTAGGCGTTACCGAAAAGAGTAACGAAATACGTTACTCGCTACTTGCAAATAAAAGTAACGCGTTACCGTCCTATGTTACTTCCAAACAAAGGGAACACCGTTACCATTACCGATAAAAAGTAACAGACGTTACTTTTGCGTTACTTTCTTAATTATGAATTAACACGTTTTACTTTTTTGACGTTACAGGCAGACTTGTGCCCGTTACTTGAAAAATGTAATGGATTACAATTACAAATTACTGGGCCTCATTAGCAATGTATTAACGTCACAAATTGCTTTCGCTGAAAAGTAACGAATTACTTTACTCGTTACGTTACAAATTACTTTCACGTTACTTTCTCCCGTACACTCATCAAGAAAACAATAGAAACAAACTTGATGTTTTCAAAAATATTCTTCAATGCTACTTTTCCATTTCTCATACTCACGAGAAGACAAAACACGATGCGATGGAAAGAAGCAGAGCCTACTCGGCGTTGTCTTCTTGATCTTTGTTTTTCGCATATTTGTATAGGCCTTGCAGGTTTTTCTAGTGGCTCTAGTGACCGGTCATACAAAAAATCGTGTTTTCTTTTCGGTTATTCTCCTCTTCACGTATTTTCTTTTATTGTTGAACTTGCTAGCTCTATGCTGCTGAATTACCTGCTCATATTGCTCCATTTTCTGTATTGTTCATATTTTAAAAAGTAGCAAGTAATTGGAGTAAACCGTTACGAATAATTGTAGCAAAATTATATTACAAATTACTGCCGCAGAAAGGCAACGTGACAATAAGAAAATTACATGAAAAAGTAACGGGTTACTTCAAAAGTCTGGTTACAGGTATGCATCTGCGCCATGTTTCAAGGTACATTATTTCCACACAGAAACTGAATATATTTACTTTCTTTTTTACGATTTTACTTAAATATTTACAAAAAAAACTAACAACACAAAAAAATGTTGCATGGCTTTGGCGCCTAAAAACACACAAAAAAAGAAATTAAAGTGTAACTTTTTTTAGTCCTTGGGAAGAAAAATTAACGAGTAACGTAACTCCGTTACCCGTTACTCAAAATAAATTAGCGCAAGTGCGTTACCTGTTACTGTTTGGAAAAGTAGCGAGTACTTTCCACAATACCGAAAAAAGTTACGCGTTACCGGTGACGCCGTTACATGTAACGCGTCACCGCCAACACTGGTTGCTGTCTGCTTCAAACTGCCTCTCGGAAGTCGCATAGACACTAGCGCCAGTTGAACCTCTAGCGTACATTATAATAACATTATGGTCTCGAGGACCGGAAGTTGTCGTCGCAAATATTTTAGAAACAGCCCATTGACTCCGTAAGTGTGACGTCATGGGTCCAAACAAACCGTTGCTAGGGTCGTTGTTATGGACAAATACATGTGGCTACGTTTCGCTGCGAAAACAAGACCGTTCAAAAATCAGGAGTAGCATTTAAACTTCTAAAAATCACAGATATAAAAAGCTTGAATGTCGTATATGTTTCAACAGAAATGTGCCGGTCATCGCTTGTTTCTGAAATATTTACGACTGCAACTTCCGGTCCTCAAGATGCCTGCAGCAGACGACGAATGCAGGAAGTATGCCGTCTGCCACACGCCTGCCGGCCGGGCCTGTCGTTTAAGTCATGTGAATAAATACGATATTCTGAAATTGCACTGTTTGAAATATGGTGAGTTTCTGACACTTATAAAAATTCATAGTGGGTTGCGATGCAAAATATGGTTTATCGAAAGTCCGGGAGTCGATCAAGCTGATCGTCCGCTAAAAGATCGCATTGCACTCGTGAAAAAAACACTTCAGTCGATCGGTTTAGATACCAAATTTTGTTCGCGGACTCGCGCTAGGCGAGGGTGCTTCGTACCTGGTTGTAACCATCGCGTGGAGAAAGATTCTTGTAGTTTCTTCAGAAGTCCGCAAGACCCCCAAAGCACGAAAGAACTGGATACAAAAAAACAAGGTGAGTTTATTACAGATTGTACTCCCATCGCGGGTTCGATAGAGATCTTCACTCAAAAAAGAGCACATCCACGAAACTTGATGTACACTAAGGAAAAAAAAAATACTGCGAAATGGCGATAGACATGCAATTCTTTATTAACCTGACAACCTCAATAATAATAATAACAAAATGACTTACTCTCGACGGCGTACGATTTGTTCAGGCATTGCGCCGGCCTGCAACTGGTCAAAGCCGTCGAAACTGATCTGCATGGCGTGGTTTGATTTTACAGCATTTTCATCCCTCTGAACTAAGCTGGGCTCTTCACAGAAAAAAACGCTCGGCCGTGGAGGCCTCTACAGCCATGTGGCGATGCACCTTGTTTTTGCCGCTTGTTCACCGACGCAATTCAGTGAAGACAGGGGCGGATCCAGAACTCCGTTTTGGGGGGGGGGCGGAAAATCTTTAAGGATACTATTTTCCCCATTCTTTCTTGTGCAAGGGGGGTCCACCCATGTCAAATTGCCCTCCGAGAAGGGGAGAGGGAGGGGGGTTGACTTTGTTTAGGGGTGGAATGCGCCGCCTCCGTCGCCCCCCCCCCCCCCCTTGGATCCGCCACTGAGTGAAGATGCCTGCTGCAACAGAGGCCAGCGAATCTATCGCATCGTCTGCTACCAAAAGCAAATCGGAGTGTAATACTTCAGAAATGGCTTTCATCGTTGCAATACGACACTGAGACGACAAGAACATCTTCGTAATTAGATATCAAGAAGTTAGGTTGCTTACAAAAAATTATTTACTTACTTGTGAGCAAAAATCTAGCCTCATGTGGAGTCTCCATGGCATTAGTCCACAGGGCAACGTCCCTAGCAACGGTTTGTTTGGACCCAGACGCCAGGTTGCGGACGTCATTACTACTTACGGAGTCAATTCACTCGCAAAATTATGTCGTGGTAGGTGTGAAATGTAGGCTCGATATATATATATATATATATATATATATATATATATATATATATATATATATATATATATATATATATATATATATATTTACGTTTTTGGACGTTTAAATACCACTTCCGATTTTTGACCGATCCTTCTTTCGGAGCGAAATCCAGTCCCATGTATTTCTTCATAACAACGCCCCTAGCAAGGGTTTCTTTGGAGCGGTGACGTCACACTTACGGGGTCAGTGTTCACAGAACGACCTACGCAACTTTCACGGCCCTTACAGGCCATGAAAGTTGCGAATAGTAGGAACTTAAAGAATTCGCGCAACCTCTTATCACCCCATACGGGGCCGGCCCTACACCATCAAGCGACCTGGAAGAACTCCGGCCGTGGCGCACCCCCTCCCCCCCCCCCCTGCCCTTTTTTTTTTATGCACCCCTACTAAACATGTGAGTAGTGGCCCAACACGAGCGTTTTGCCAGACGAGAACCGCATTTCAAAAACGAACACCGTGTTCAAATGAACCAAAAAGCTAAAAACAACTTAAAAGGGGGCATAGATTGGCACAGCTGAATTGCTCTACGGAACAACCTTATGACTACAAGGATAATTTTTTTACAAAAGAGCCATATCAATCAGCACCTGATCTAACAAGCTATGCGGAGAAATTGAAGCTGATGATGCGCAACAACCGACCCACTCTGCCTCGCCAGCAGGAATGGTCACCCGTCTATATCTTAGGTGACCTGCTCAGATGCACGCACGTGTTTCTTTGTCAAGACACTATCCGAAGACCACTTCAACGGCCCTACGACGGCCCATACAGAGTCATGACTCGTGATTGTGACAACAAGTTTTCCACACTCGACATCAAAGGCAAACAACAAAACGCGTCCATTTACCGCTTGAAACCAGCTTGCCATGAAATTCACCTCCTAATAACATAGCCAGTTTTTCGAGGACAGATCTTTCTTTGTACATTCAGAGGTTCCTTTGCCCTCAAATGAACCATCACAACCATGAAGACGTCAAGTGTGTTTCCTGCTTCTGCAAGTCCAGGCATCAGGAACACGTTCCCTTCTGGAACGTTTTGTTAAGGCAGGGAGCTACTGTAGCGACTAGAGTCACTGAAAGTTTCCAGAGCACTGAAACTCCCAAGCTTCGCTTCCAAACTTCGCGTCAGAACTCTAGTCGCGGCGCCGCATTCGTGATTCCCAATATGGCCCTGCCCTGTGCGGTCGAAGCGAAGCGCGTAAGGTGTAGCGTTCGTTCTTGTGTGAGCTCTCTAATCCACGTTTCTGGCCTGTGGACTGGTTTGTTTTTATTAAAGTTATTTCCTTCGTTCCAAACAGTGCGTGACTTGCTCCTCGCTGTCTCGTCTCTCTCTCTCTCTCTCTCTCGCCTCAAAACGCATCAAAGTCGAGTGTAAGGCTTAGCGTCTGAGGCTCTTGAGGACGTCCGAGATGTCGCCATAAACGCCGTTTTTGACGTCGTCCTCTAGGACGTCGTTCTTGACGTCGTCCTCGAGATCGCCCGACAGGTCGTCATAGAGGTCGTTTTAGACGTCGTCTATGACGGCATCCTCTAGGACGTCGTCCTTGAGGTTGTCCTATACGCCCTCCTTGAGATCGCCCTGAAGTTAGTCCGAGGTCGTCCTCTAGGACGTCGTCCTCTAGGACGTCGTCCTCTAGGACGTCGTCCTCGACGTCGTCCTTGACGTCGTCCTCGAGGACAGATGTTTCTTTGTACCCTTGAGCTCGCCCTAGAGGTTGCCCTAAAGGTTGTTCTACACGTCGTCTTTGACGTCGTCATAGACAGCAGATAAATACGCGCGCGCATATACCAGGCGGCAGTACGCAAACATTCGCATTTGCGCCCAAGCTACGAAGCAATTATCGGTTTTAGTTGAGCTAGTTGATACATGGCCAAAGATGATGGTGAAACGGCTTGAACACTAAAGGGCAACTCCGGTCCATAGTTTCGATTTTGGGGTTATGACTGTTTTTAGCGCAGTCAGCGTCCCTGAATTGCAAGGAGTAATTTTTTTCTCGTTATTGTGCGTAGTTTTAAAGATATCGACGCCTCAAAGTTTTGTTTGGGGCGCGGCCAACAAAACCGAAACTAGCCCCTCGAGGCCCCGGCAACACTGGATATCAGCTGCTATGTGAACGTGATGTCAGGATCGTTCTCGTTCAACGAGTACGCAGGCCAAGCGGCACCTACCTCTGTTGCGCTAGCCGTCTAAAGATACGAGGTAAGCTGATTTTGTTTTAATTCTGTATACCTGGTAGTTATCCAGCATATGTGGCAAGAGTTAGTGCGTATACTCAAAAGCTAGCGACTGGAAAACCCGTGAACTCGTTCGGTGCCTTACTCGGCGGCCGCCTCCGTACGTGCGCTCTGCCGTACTCGTCGCTTGTATACCTGCGGTCTTCCGTACTCGTCGCTAGGCCTAAATTGTCATCGGGGCTCCGTGGATGGAGCGACGTTGCTCTACGCCGCGCTGCAAGTGACGTACAGTACTGGGGGCCCTCTCGCTTTCGCGCTGCGGTTCAGTCCCAGACACGAAGCTTTGAGGCTCTCCGGCGTGGGCCGCGGCGCCCGAACACACGTGTGCTGGGCTGTACTCGTCTGTTTTTTCGTTCTTTTTTATCGGGCGCGTAAAAGCCGAAGTCCGAAGTCCACTCGTCGAACAGCGTTCACCCACACCTTCTCCAATTTCCGGTCCGTTGTACACTTGTGGAAAAGCACCTCCGGGTTGCGCAGCGGGTTGTTTGAGCTGCCCACAGCGCTACAAGTTGTACTCGGCATCTTTCGAGGAACAGCTGGGCAGTCTTGGGCGCACCGAGTTGCTCGCTAAAACGAGTCTTGGAGTCCTCCCAAGCAAATAAACAAAAGGCTACCGAAGCTATACGGGCTACAGATAAAAGCAACGGCTAAACACGCCAATCACAAGCTGAAGTAGCGGTGGTAGCGGCTCAAAGAAGCGCACTCCGCGCAACGCCCGGACCGGAGGAAAAAAGAGAACGATACTGACGTCACGGCCCAATGTTGCTTTAGCGATCGGCAACCCGCTGGCCGCCCGCTAAGGAGCAGCGGCTCGCGGCGGGTCGCATTAGTTGAGAGTGCGGCGTCCCCCGGACGTAATATCTTGGCTGGGGTCGTATTTTGTGTCACTACAGCGATACCAGTAATTTATTCCATTTTGGGTTTTGGCCGGAGTTGCCCTTTAAACGATTACACAGAGACAGAACAAGACATACACACGAAGCTGCAATGATGGTGGGGAAACAGTTCCAACATTAAACGACTACACAGAGCCATAGCAATCACTCAATTTCGGAGTGACGCACTGCAGTCGAGCTGACGTAAATGATTGCGTCGTAAACAAATAATAAAATACTGTGTAATCGAAATTTGCGCCGTCGTCTTCACAGAGAGCTGCGTCGGGAGTCTCAAGACGAGTGATATCGCAATTCATAGACAGCGAACAATAGCGGTTTCTGCAGGCAATTTTTATTCTGGCAGTCGATCGTGCAGTTATTCAGTCCCCACAAGCCCCGTTTCCAGCGATGTAAAGCTTCATTTGAAATAGCAGGAAACGGTTTCTCCGTCCTCCAGAAATGCCAGAACAGTCAACGGAGAGAAACGATATCGTCTGAGCTATCTGACACCACATCTACGGCGCAGGAAGTTGCAGTCTTGAATCGTCAACAAGCATCAAAATGGCTGCACCCACAAGAAAATTGAGGAATGGGGTGCCGATACTTTAAGAGTGGCTTATTCAACGGCACTGTTCTAGACTTTTATATATGTATAATTTAACACGTTCGTAGCGCCGTCTACGGGATACCTAAAAAGGGGCCTAGGCGGCCAAGCCTAGCACTGACCTCATGTAAGCTATAACCGAACATTAAACTCGCTGTCACCATGTGATCTTTCTTAATCCGTGCTTATAGTACAAGGAAGAAGCATAACATAGATGACCTCTATTTTCAACAGTGCAAACAGGAAAGTCGTCGCGAAGTGAACAGACCACGCAGTGGTTGTGTGACATACCCTGGAAGTTTGCTTTTTATTTCCATTTTAAATGAAGAAGAACAATAAAAAAAGAAGGGAGCAGACGTAGTACATACAGAAATAGTCACTCACGTACTGTACATGCTACGAGCAATCAACGCTCGCGCCAGAAGACAAACACGATCGGGAAGCTCGTTATATAAAATGATAGGTACGACAAATACAAGCAAACATCCCCTCAAAAATAGCACGGAAGCGCGTTGGACTGGTTTCAAGGCACTTGGGTAAGGTATTCGTGGTCTGCGGCGACACACACATCACTGGAAACGTGGCGTCTAAAAGTTGGCCTTGGTAAGACCAGTAAGACGGGTTACGTAGCATAAAACAAAGAGGCAGAGTAAAAAAAAGGAATGACAACTTACAAAAAAGAAAAGGCAGTGTGACGTGTAAGTGTAAAATGTTCGTCTTTGTGGCAGTTCCGTAGCACAGATAATCACCACTCGAGAGCGAAAAAAAACACAAAAAAACAACCTAGCTAAACAACAAAAGGGCAGTAATCGAGTCTAAGTCCTATTGTGAACTAGTGGCATGGTGTATCAATTACGTGAACAGAAACGTTTTACGATCAAATGGGGCAAAACTTAAACTGGGGCCAGAAAGGAGACGACGCTATTCATGGTCAACCGATAACATCGTCTGCTATTACCTCGGCGCGGCGTTCTCCATTTTTATGCGATGGATCCGTCGTGCGGTGTGAGTTCGCCTTAATTATGCTAGAGTGTAGATTTACGAGAGGGGGCAACTCAGACCATGGAGAGCGTTTGCAACTTAATGATAGACACCACCTGCGCAGATTGATTGCGCATGCGTTGCGTTGCCTGCCGCGTGGCGAGGATAATACCGGGCGGAAAGGTGGAGGCATTTGCAGACGATCTCCTCGCACCTCGTATTGCAAACGCGGCCCATAAAACCACGTGACCCTATCGACCAGTTGGAAACGCTCTCAAATCTAGGCTCACTAAATTATGCTGGACGGCTTCTCTGAGTATCTTGCGTTCTATAGCGCTACCGCATCAGAATGCTTCTGAGGTCTTACTGGCAGGTACTCCAGCTGCGAAGGCTTTCAGCTTGTAAGGCTACACTCGTGCCTGCTTTATCTAACCAGGCCTACGTACTGGTTGTAAAATACAGCGTTATGTTAGCGAACGACAGCAAACATGACATGGTTTGCATTGTCATCGCCGCGGACTTGCAAGGCAGGTAAAATCCACGTGTCGACTCCCTTTCAACATTGTCGTTGAAGGGACCGACTCATCGTTAGTTTCCGCAACATGAACCTGGCGCTGCTGCCGTGGCCGCGTGATACAAACTAATATATATATATTTATATAAATGTACGTAACAAGTAAAAAGGAATTGTGTAGGTGGCATATATTACATGAGCTATTTACTCGGGGCAGTGCAACGCATGCCACGTGGTACATCCTCGAGAGACAGTTTTATTTTCGCTATCAACCGAAAAAAAAGGATAAAAAATAAAAGAACCAGCCACCACCACAACCAGCCTCAGCCGCAACCATTCTCGGCGGAAAAGGGTACGCTACACACAAAAAAGGAAGTTCCGTCTCCACCGAGATGGGCGCGAAAGTTTGAAACGATCGAGGATGGACCACGTTTTAAGGGGTTGGTGGAAACACTAACCCTAAAGGTCAGTTCAAGACGGAATCGCCGCTCGAGCTCCCAAGGTGGCGAAACCCAAGATACCGTTTTCCTCTGCTGAGCCGAATCCTATATAATGCAAACGCGTAACATTGAACAGTATCTAAGATGTCTGAGCGGTTCTGGCCGTCAATACCGCGCCTAAGCTTCGGGAAAAAGGGAATCAACGGCGGTAAAGTAGACGACCTAATTTGTTTTTGTGGTTATCATTTTATTAAATTTAACTAGTGCAGTGCTCGAAACACTTATGTCTGTAGCCTATCTTCATTGCTTTTTGCGACTATCGTGAACTTGAACTATTATTGCCAATTCGCGTGTGTGTGCATTTTAAATGGAGTAAAATATTGATTCTCATATTACAGCTCTCAGCGGTTCGGCGAGGAATCTAAAAACAAATAATAAATATTTTCTGCTTTTTACTTTAACCGGAAGCAGAAAACCTTAACTGTCTTTTCGGGGACACCCAAGAGAGCTGAATTCATTCAGTTTCAAATATGTATTACAATTTTGTTTATTTATTTGATTCAGCCAAAGGTTACTACATAAAACGTAGAGTGCCTTATTTATTTGCATATGCCTACCTAGTTTTCTGCTTACCAGTTTTTGTTGTTCTTGTTTTCATTTTGTCGAAAATGAACACTCTTTCTTTTTAAAATAGGGATCTGTCCCAAACTATAATATTTAGTAATCTTTATAGTTGTACCACGCTGCGCTGAAGAGTTTGTCGGTGTCAGCCTCGCCAACTCTTCATGGAACAAGGAAACACACTAACCCCCGTTCCTCTTTCGCAATCAGCTGTTGCCAAAACAATCAGGCGGACAGTGCTTAGACGTGGAGAGCGTTTACAATGCCTCCGCAGCCATATTCCAAGGGACGCACAATCAACTGCGTTTGACGAGTCAGCCGTACTTGAACGGACTGTTCCAGAGTTAGTCGTCGTTACCACTAACTCCACGACTGAGCCTGGGGTATGAAAGGCAAACGCTCAGCGTGTTTGTTTGTTACACTGCTAAATCAACGTGATATTCTTTTTTTAACGAGCGTTAATTGTTTGTAAGTGGAGTTCGATTGAAACTGGCGTGTGCTGCTGTCACCGGTCAAGTGCTTGTATTTACGCGGCCTGGGACAAGGCTGTGACTTGGTCACATATCCTTGACAAACGCCGACTCGCAAGCGCAGTTGCATCGGGTATAGTTTGTGCTCCGTCGAAACATGGCTGCCGCTTCGTCATTCGAGAAACAACGATTAAAACCAGAACGCAAGATTTGGACAATCACGAAAACAGCTGACTGCCAGCATCAAGACAAGGGGCCCCCCTTCACCGGATAAAACACACTTGAAACACACGGGTAATAACTGATAACGGTAAACCGTTGAGAAGAGAAAAAAAAACACAAACACGCCGATATACAACGGAACTAGGTGTAGCTCTCTGAGTAAAACTAACTTAGAAAACTGAAGACAAAAAAAATATTTTTTTTCTTCTAATTATTGGGAAAGCAGTGGTGTAATATATTTCTGGGCTGTAGTCAGTCCTTTCACACTCGTAATTCTCGTAACCAGTGTGACCATCGGCGGCTCCTAGCGACCATTCATTCGCTGACAGTGCCGAGAGGCTGTGATGATTAGCCGACCATGCTATTGAACGCACCAGTGTCTCTGAATTGCTAGGGTCGCGGGAGTTAACCGAGCGCAAGAAGAGTTCCTCGAGAAGTATGATCGCTAAACAAGTTTTATAAAAAAAAAAGAAAAAAGACAAAAGGCAAGAAAAAGGTAAGTATTAAGCTTTTGGCACAGACATATGTATATATATATAATTACGGGTGTTGTGTATCATGTATATCGGCTAGCTGCCATAACATGTGGGCTGGACGTTTCGTTAACCACGCATTCGCGCTCTTGTGTCAACCTCCGTCACTCGTAATATTTATTATTATCGTCGTAATAAATTAAGAGAGCGTACAGGGACATAAAAAAAGAAATTTCGCGCATTTCGCATCAAACCTGCCAAGCTTGGGATAAAAAAAAAACACAAAAAAACAATGATGATCAAGGCACGGGTGCTTATTATAATTATTTTTTAATATTGGCGTGATCAGGCTACAGCCTTCAAAATTTCACCCAGTCGTTCAGCGTTAGGTAGAACGTGATACAATGGAAACGACCGAAATGTTTTGGGGACGAGTATGCGGATGTTTATTTTTGCGACTAATTTGTAAACGCAAACTTCTGGGGAATTTGTGTTGTCTTCAATTTTAATATATACTACATGTGCTTGTTATTAATCAACCACTGTTACCTTCGTGCTTATCACAAAGAAGTAGGCGATATTGTCTAGCTTTCCTATTCCATGTTATCCGCGAGGTTTGCACAAGCTATTATAATGAACTTTTATGTTCTGATCCCCGATAACAGAAGTAACTTCACTCACGTGCCTCACCATTAAAAAAAAAAAGAACATTACCGACATTCTTTTGCGAGTCGGGTTAAACTAAAACAAAGCAAATAGAAGCTAGATGAAAAAAAGTTTTTTCAAGAAAACCTAAACAATATGTACAGGCGGTAATCGAAAGTAGTCCTACAGCTGCTCTCTGCAAGTACTGTTGGCGCTTGTTGCATGCCCGACATTTGGGCCGGCTTGCTCGTTATGAAATCAGATGGTCTAATCTTAGACAGTTGAAGGAAAGGCCCTGTCGAGGTTGGAGCGAGCGCCCCTGGCCTGTCCATAATGCTTTTTCGTTGATACTGACTTGGATAGGACCACATGACTTCGTTTTCAGCAAGCCGGCACTGAAGTTTCCCCCGATGTTATTGTCGTCAGCAGGGTTCTACAGCCTTTCACTTCCAGAGTCATCACGCGACTTTATGTAGTTCGTGTCTTCAGAACTGTTCTAAACGATCACTTAAGTTGATACCTTTCTGTTTCAGATTTTTCCCCAAAGAACTGGAATGCCAATTCTGTGCATGTGGTGTAGTGGAAAACAAAATCGCGTGGCGCTGGAACGGCTTCAACAAAAAAAGGAAAACTAAAAAATACAACAAAAAATGTTTTTTTTTTATATAGGAGGAGGGAAGCGTTTTGACCGCTCGTTTTGCCACAGAAGCTTACATTGCTGTAGTGATGCAGTCACTTCTTTTTTTCTTGCCAGCAAAAAACGAAAACAATTTTTTTAATGTATTATTAAGTTGTACCAGTCGGCAAGGAACAGTATGGCCCCAGGCCCTTCCATGTATTTGGCGACCTGTGCCTTTAGTCAAATGTTGCGTCATAGAAATTAAAAGTACAGGACCAGATTGACAATCTAGGAGGGATACCAAGAGACCGCCTCACCATTTCACATCACAAACAAAACATGTGTCACAAATACTTTTTCAATGATTATTTTGTCAGACATTTTCATCCAGCACACACTCGTGGATTAATGTACGATAAAACGTATAATCCAACTTTGTTTTTGCTTTGCGATACTACTTTGGGAGGTGATCTTTCGGCTCTCGGGTCGGGAAACCATCACAATGTCATTTGTCTCAATACGCCCGTGGACAGCTCTAACACGGAGCTCCTAAATTCCTTGCTTCCCCCCCCTCCAACTATCATCTCATGCGCTTCATTAACCCCCCCCCCTCCCCCTCCCACAATAAAAAAAAATAATTGAAAACCGGGAAGACAGAAAGGCAGGGTCAGAGGGAACACGAGTCCAGCCGTGTGCTGGCTGGCGGAGTGCCCTGCCCGCAGTGAAGGCAGGTCGCGGCGCTCAGTCCCTGGAGTAGGCGTGGTTGGAGTATGGTCCGGAGTAGATGGAGCTCCCGGCGGTACTGGAGCCCTTCCTGCGGCGTCGGCGATGCAGGATGCAGGCCACCAGCAGCATGACGGCCAGCATGAGCAGGACACCCGCGATGGCGATGCCGATGGCAAACTTGCGCGAGGACACGCAGAAGTCGTGGTCCGACGAGCTGGCCGACGAGGTCGGCTTGGCACTCACTGTTCGCGGGGACATGGAAAAGGGAACGCGCGGTCAAGACACGGGAACCACACCGGCTCTGACGTGACAGAATGGTCCATACAGAAGATTTTGGGAGGTATGCCCAGAACACAACAAATCAAGGAACGATCTCCCAAGGCAGTGGCATGCAGGCAGTAGCATCGGCGCCCAGGATGCCCAGCCTCCTTTTTCCGAAAGGACCACGAGCGGCCGGGACCAAGGTGTTCCGGGCCATCTTTGATTTCCTCAAGGCTACGAGCCTCTCACAGATGCTCTAATCCCGACTGGTAGACGTCAGGAGGTACCTCTAGGCGCATTTTCGTCCTCTCAACAACTCTCGATTTCCTTTTTCCTGAGCGAAACAAGAAATATGGTTCCGCTATTGGGCTTCCCGTTACGCAGTTTTTACCTCTTTTCTTTTTGTTGTGATTTTATTTTTTATAAACTCACTTATTCACATCACTTCTGCGTGCAAGGTTGCCTGATGCACGTAAATTTTTCGGGCTAAGAACCTACACTGTTAAACCGATATCGCCAAATCTCGAAGTCAGATAGATGGCCTCTCGCTCTAAAATGTTCACAATGTCCCAAGATTGTTCCAGAACACGAACTCCCACTACTCAAATAATTTCCTGCACAAAAAAGTGCGCTCCCGGTAGAAGGACCGAACACTCAGAAGTAACTATATACTGTTGCAGGTTAAGAAAAGCAGGACAAGACCTTTTTCACAAAGCTCTGTGCTCGCCATGATTGGCTGCTTTCCTCCTCTTCACTACAGTGTTGGCTCTGCTAAAGTGGAAAGAGTGGAGGGCTTTGTGGGAGGAGCCTGTCCTGCTTTTCTCAAGCTGCGGCTGACAATATGGCAAGAGATAGGGGTAGAACATGAAAAATTGGACTTGCTGCATTTTTTTTTATCTGCTCCTTGAAACGTTAATTCCTACTCCTTCTACCGCGCTCATCAACACTGGTTCAGAAGCAATGCAACAAACCTTCTGGGTCCTCGAGGTCCGAGACTTCGTTGACGTAGAGTCCGGAGAAGACCTCGATGCTGAGGTCGCGAACGTCCTGCTCCTGCTTCTCCATGGCCTTGAGGTCGCCCTTGGCTTCCACGTCACGTCGACGTCGGAGGTTGTGCCTCACGTCGTCGCAGTCCGGAGGCTGGGGATGTCATAAAGAGAAACGATCAATCCTGTTGTTATTGGCGCGTTCACAGTTGGCAGTGCGACGGCGTATTGGTCTGGCCACATCTCGCACAGATATGATACTTTTGACTGCCGGTTTCATTTCTTGATTTATTTCGAAGATAGTGCAGGCCAACTTTTGAAGGCCAAGGCATGGTGTAGGCAAAACTATACAAAAGGAAGTCAGCAAAGCAAATAAATACACATAAACATTTAGTAAAACAAATAAGCATTTTAGTCATTGGAGACCATTCTAACCAAGAAAAGTGCATCAATTGTACAAGAAAATGTAGCAAAAGAGACAATACCCGTCACGCTGCAGGGAAACTAGTTCCACTTGCAAACAGTACCCGGAAAAAGGGAATATTTTAAAACATATTTCCTGCAACAAAACTCACAAAGCAGTTTCTCATGCTCGTGTCTTGTGGAAATGCTCACGTTATACTATAAATAAACATCAAAATATATAAAAAAGTTTTTTTAATGTATTTTGTTATGTACAAATGTTAAGTTCTTCGACATGACAACTCAGGCAGTCCAGACGCAGCATACAACGGTGAAACATGTGATTTTTTGCCATATAAATATTAAATGAACCTAAGCGATGTTTTTTTACCTCCCCGCCAACTGGTCTATATACGATTGTGAATGAGGGTCCCATAAGATGTCAGCACATTCCAGTCAAGGATGGATTGGAAGTTTATACGTTATTAGCTTCGTTTCAGGAGTGCAGTGTATTATAATCCTTCGCAGAGACCACAGCTTTCTAGACGCTCGGATACAGATTACTGTATTCAAGGTTTGCTTAAACTTATATATGCGCATCAAAATAAAAATAACTACAGCATGGTGTGACATGGTGCGGCGCTGATGCCTGTGTCACAGCAAGAAAACCGCCGCGACAGAGGTCATGTTGCGGAGTTTTGGGAAAGGAGAAGTCTGTTATGGAATTGGCAGATGAAGTTGAGTGTCCATTGTCGAAATGCCATTTCGAGCGTGCAGTCCAATTTAATTGGGACCCGTGAACAGTGGCCATTCTCAGAGGGCTACACTACACTTCCAAAATTGGAATGCATTGCGACGAAGCTAGCGATAAAACAACCCAAGGAAGATAGGCCGCTCGCTGCAAAGGGATAGTGCTAGGGTCGCATGGGTTCTTCGCTGATAATAATGGCTGTCATCACACAGACCTATTTCGTGGAGCGATACAGAACATTGACTGAATAAAACAACATGAAAACGTTGCAAAAAATCAGAAGAACGTTGCTACGATATA